>JAOTQJ010000049.1:27223119-27237463 GCA_025642045.1 Solanum sejunctum | reverse complement strand
CTTAGTGCACTAGTGTTATTATTGCATTATATGGTCGGCCCTGCCGCCTGAGTAATATATGGTCGGTTATACCGCCTGATTGATATATGGTCGGCACTGTCGCCTAAGTGTCATTGTGCACTAAGAATTTAAAAAAATCAAAGGCCAACCAACGTCAAAGAGTTGGTATAGTGTGTGTAGTACATTCTAGGTCCTCTATAGTGGGTGCGTTGGGCTCGTCAAAGCTTCCAACAAATTGCAGTAAAAACAAAAATTGTTATTCCCTTAATGGTTAATATAACATAAAGCATCTCTCTATAGAAAATTCAACCTATTCTTGTACTCGTCTTTTGAACACAAATTGGAAACTTTCTAAAAATCACTGTTACTTTTTCTCGAGAACCTCTTGAGGACAGAAAAAGAAATAGAAGACGAAAAGCTTTTATAGGATTTCCTTTTCTTTCCTCATATCTTCGGGGATAAGGGAAATAGCTTGGCCCGCTCCTTTCCCTTTCAGAGAAAGTTGGATGACTCAAATTTTAACACTTGACCAACCTCGTATAGTCATAGGAATAGGACAGTCAATAGCAAGCTTTAAGTTTTTTGAGTTGTTGGCATAATATCAGAAGTTGTATGCTTTCTATCATTCATTCCTAAGTGGTGAAAATGTTTTCTGCATATAGAAGTATATAGTGGATGCCTAGTGGATGCATTAGTATCAGACTTTAAGTGTAAAAATGCAGACTACATGTATAATAGGATGGATCAATTGGTTTATATGCTATGCAAGCTGCAGAGTGGGTTTCTTTTATGCTTCTGTTTCTTCCCCTGCCTCCCTCTGATCAGAGCTTCTCTGGAGAGTATAATGCTTACTAATCATGTCGCATTATCCTAATTCACTGAAAGAACTATGCTTGTCTGATATAGTGTCAATCGTATTTGTCTTTCTGTTATTGCTTGTCCCAACGACAATTTTAATACTTGCAGACTGATTGGGATGGTGGTTGTTATCCACTTACAATTCACTTCAGTGAAGATTATCCAAGTAAACCGCCAAAGTGTAAATTTCCACCTGGCTTTTTCCATCCAAATGTCTATCCATCTGGAACAGTTTGCTTGTCGATCCTCAATGAAGATAGCGTATGTGGTCAATGCTCTTTCTTTGTATTCGTCTGCTTACTGGCTGTGCTCAACGTATGATGGCTATTGTTTTCTTTTTCTTGTGTAGGGATGGAGACCAGCCATCACTGTGAAACAGATATTGGTTGGTATCCAGGACTTGTTGGATCAGCCAAACCCTGCTGATCCTGCCCAAACTGAAGGGTATCATATGTTTATTCAGGTAATTTTGATCAAAAGAATGTTGATTCTCCATTTTCACAAACGCACTATTCTACTGTTGATGTTATCCTTAAATTGAGTCTACCTTGTGTGAGATTTATTTTCCATTATAATATGTTAAGATCTACTGTTGAACATACTTTACTTTTGCTTGTCTCAATTGATAAAACAGTCTTTCTATCTTGGAATGTCTCAAAAATTTGGGCACCATTCTATTATTTATACAGTTTCTCAAATTGCAAGAAGTTAAATGCATTTAACTAGTCAAAACTATTTATTGATGAAATTTTTTATCTGCCAATCCTGCTGTTAACAGATATTTCAATGTCTTATTTTCCACCTTTTCTGATATTACCAAATTCAAATGAGCATCTTGAATTTTGTATTTTAATTAACTTTTGTGTCCCATAAAATGGGATGAAAGCTCAATTACCATTCAATTCAAATTTTATTGGAAAGTTCTTTAGCGACTTATGCATCCCTTACATTTGAATACCATGAATTACAACTTTTACTTTGGCCCCTTTTTACTAGGAGAGCATGATTTGACCTTCACCTTAATATAACCATGTGAGATTGGATGAAGGAAGCGCTAATCGTCATCTCTTGTACTATTAGAGCGTGCTTCAGCTTTATGTCACAATAATGTTCTTGCACATGGATCAGAAAGATACCGGTGGCTTTTGCTGTAGGTTAAAGGCATTTATGATAGGTTACATCATTGTCTGGGAGTTCAATGATCTTTTGAATCCTCTTTCTCGAATTATTTCAGATTCTAATGCATGTTTAGGAAATGGTGGAAAGATGCATAAGTTCAGCATAGAAGTTTTATTCTCCCTGTTTGACGCACATTCATGCTTGCAGGATGTTGTGGAGTACCGAAAGAGGGTGCGCCTGCAGTCTAAGCAGTATCCACCTCTTGTTTAAAGAATGTTGGCTGTAATGTACGTAAAAGTTTGCTGTCAAATAGAGGACAAGGAATCTGCCAGCTAGTGATTTTGATTGGTATCTGTCTAAGTGGGGAAGTAAATATATATAACTAGAGGATTATAAATCTGATATTGCCTTTTCATAGAGTATGTGTAGAACAAGCACAGCTGCAAATTGTTATCTAAATTGTGGAAATTATTTTCTTTTGCTAAAGGCAGAACTTCTGTTGCAAATTTGCTCCCAGGGAATATATTGTGTGTTTTGGATCCAAAATCAGATGTGTTCTTTCTGTTTTCTTCTTTTGTTGTTTTTCGTCCGACAATGTCAAAAAGTTACAATTACCAAAGGGAACATCTTTCACTGGCAACACTTTGGTACTTTTTGAATCCTTGGGAATTTTTTTACTTTTGTCTGCTCCAAGGATTACCTTTGGTTCACGTTACTCCGTTCCAATTGATATACTTGGGTTTTGTGACGCCCAAAATTCTTCTAAAAATTCCATCAATGACATTATTCTAATCAACATCCACAAATTTCAGTTCCTTCTAACTATTTAAATTTTAAGTTTGATGTGCTGTCCTATTCAGTAAATTATTTTTCAACCAAATCTTCTATTTCACTCCCTCTATGATAAAAGTTAAGTAGGGTTGGTTCATTTAACTTTTTGTGCAATTTCCAGATCTTTCTCATTAGTCCAAGAAAGAACAGTTCGATTTCTCATCAATCAGTGTCATAAAATACAAAAAATATTTTATGTCAAGGAGCGTTGTTTCTGCATGTGAACGTGTGATTAAAAAAGTTGCAATAATTGAACCCGTGAGCCTTTCGGATTCAATTTGGTAAATGTTTTAGACTGTTGAGTTTGGCACAACATTAACCTATAAACAAACAAAAAGAAGAAAAAAATGCTAGTAACACTTTCCGGATAAAAAAATGCTAGTACAATATGCTTTAAACAATGCTCCATAAAATTGTAGGCACCATATGTTTGTGTGACCAGAAAAGAGAGGGATTTCGAGGAGGGGTACAAAACGTGTCATAATCTTCAATGACTAAGGCGACCATGTACTAGCAGATAGACCTTAACCTTTCAGTTCTTGGTTGTTTACTGAGTAAGGTACAATGACGACTCATTTGGTCCATCTGGGCAGAACTCAATAGCAAAATCTGCTGTCAAACAATGGAACTTTGCATTATCCAAATTGGTTTCAGGTGTGACACTTACTTACAATTGACCATGCACCCTCGCTGGTTAGTGGTGTAACTGCAAGTCAGAAGAAGCTAGGAGTATCCTGTATGTGCATCCCTTTTGTTATTCTCGACCATTGCGCTATCCTTTATATCTTGTATCATTTTCAGGATTCGTCTCATTGTTGGTCTCTGTTCTGGTGATGTCAAACTACATATACTAGCAAGGTCGACTAGCATGGCAAGCCATCTATCCTCCTCATTATCATCCTCCCTCATAGCTCTGACCCAATCCGGCACATCAGGGGGAGAGAGATGTGGATGCTGAGATGGAGGTTTACCTGTTAAAAGCTCTAATAATAGAACGCCATAAGCATATACGTCAGACCCTGGAGTGGCTCTTCGTGCTGATTTGCGCACTTCTGGTGCTTTATAGCGTGCTGAATCAGGATCATCATCTGAAGAAATGTCAGCAAGCGCAATGAGGGAGTAATCTGTTAGACAGGCCTCAAAATCAGACCCTAGAAGAACATTGGAGGATTTCAAGTTGCCATGAGTGAGCTTTGATGCTTGATGGATGTAAGCAAGGCCCTGAGCCACATCTTCTGCTATCTTTAGACACGACGTCCAGTGAAGGGGCCTTGCCCTTGTTGATCTTGAACCTGCCACGTACAATAGAAAATTGAGCACGATATTATAAGTAAACAAACAACTCAATATCAGGTTTTAGGTGAAAAGACCAACCATTCAAACACGGAATTATATAAAGATATCTTACCACTCCGTGTAATCTATGAAAGTGAAATCTCAATTTCTGGATATCAGAGTCACAAGGGGATCCAAAGTATGCAAGAACATCATACCTCGGATTCAAACATGTAAAATTAGAGCAATTTCTTACCACTTCTGTCACTAAACTAAACTCTTATGCCGGGAATTCAACAATTTATACATATACAACAAAATTAGGTTTACTTGCAACGATATAATTTTCCAATTAAGCAATTCAGTTGAACCTCCTTCATTATATGTGACACTACATTGCTGAAGGGAAGGTTGCTCTAATTCTTTACCTAAATCCTTCCATCTAACCACGTTAACGCTCGCTTAAGCAAGAAACAGAGAACGGTTGGACCATTAAAAGGAAAACACCAAAAGGTTACTGTCAACATCCTATTCAACTTTAAGTAATAACAACCAAAAGACATGCGCAAGGAGCCAAGGACCATTTGCCTCTATGCATAATAAAAGTTGAAAGGCAGTTTGGGAAGATAGTGCCATCAACCCATACCTACCAGTCATTGACAGCCTGAAACTAAACTACATACTATTTGGCTGCCTTGTAAACAAAGACATTGCAATTGTCAGTAGTGAACCCATGTTAGGCATCCACTGAATGATCCAAAAGACTACAACCAATTTCTGCCAAAAAGAAAAAGAGCCACAGATATTGATTAGCCACAGACAACTCACTCTTCCCCTTTTTTCTGCATTACGGGTCCACCAAATGACTTCACATTGACCAATTAGCAAAATTATCAAAACTGAAAATTAATATGGAAGTTGATCCATTTCAGATGAATAATTAAAAGAATTAGTAATGATAAATCAATAAGTTAGAAACTTTACCATGAATTAGATTGAAGAGACTACCATTAGGCTGATAATCATAGATAACAAGCCTTTCTTGTTTAGCCTGAAAGTATGCTCTGACTGCAACCAAATTTGGGTGCCGCAACATCCCAACTGACTCCATGTGTTGCTCAAACGCGTCCGCACTCGTAATCGAAGTTTTAGAAGCATCCAATCGCTTCACTGAAACAATCAACTGACTAGCCATTACAGCTTTATACGTTGTTCCAATTGTGCCTCTTCCAAGCAACTCTGCTGATGCTCTCATTAGTTGCTCTAAAGAATACAACTCTGTTTCACCTGAACAGAATATCAGATTTCCACTCTTCATCTGTTGTTTGGGGACTTGAGAAACTTTCACTTCCTTTTCTAATTTGATCTCTTGGCTACTATCATCTGGCCCAGAAACTGTTGCGTTCGCCGCACTATTAGTGATAGTCTCAATGGTACATTTTGTTGCTTTTGATTCAGTTTCTTCTCTTCTCTTTTTCACAAAAGCAAAGAGACACAGAACAGCTGCAATCAAGATAAGTGTTCCAACAACAAACCCCAAAACAACACCAACTTTTTTGTGCTTGTGTTGAGGTGGATGACTAAGAAGAACATCCTGTGACTGTGCGTTTTGGTAAAGCGGTGTGGGTGGAGAGGCAGCAGAGGGAGGCGAATCAAAGAACGGAGCCGAACGGCATGGCTTATTGACAACCTCACCACAAAGACTAGGGTTCAATAAAAAAGAGCGTTCATCAAATTTCTTCAGAGTTGGAGTAACAGGTACTGGACCAGTAAGGTTATTTTTGGATACATTGAAAATTTGGAGTTGGGTCTGGTTCAACGGTGGAATCGAACCATTGAACGAGTTGGAATCAAGCCGGAGATAGTTCAACCGGTCAAGAACAGTAAGCTCAACAGGGAGTGAACCAGTAAGATTGTTACGAGAAAGATCAAGAATGATAAGACGGTGAAGAGAAAGAAGAGAAGGGGGGAAAATTCCAGAGAAAAAATTATGATCAAGAAAGAGAGTTTTAAGGTTGGAAAGACCGGAAAGGTCAGGAATAGGACCGGAAAGTGAGTTATTCCTAAGACTAAGGATTCGGAGCTGGTCAAGATGAGTTAAACTGTTGGCCGGAAAAGTACCCCGGAGACTAAAACCTTGAAGAACAAAACGTACAACACGACCCTGCACGCATTTGACTCCTCGCCATTGACAGTAATCAAAACGCTCATTAAGTGTGTAATGAAGCTTGTTATCAAGATCAGCTTTTGACTTGAATGACAATAAAGAAACAGCGTCGGAAGGAAGCAAAGAGTTGAATGGAGCAGATGGGGTAGTGGTAGCAGCAGCAGCAGTAGAACAAAAAAAGTAGAAACTGTAAGATAGTTGAAGAAGAAAACAGAGCAGGAGCCTCAATGGGGACATTGCAAGTTTTTGCAACAAAGCAAGGCCAGTGCTTTTGGTTTAGTGAGTAGAGGCCAAGTTAGTGTTTGTTGTCATGTTGTTTGGTTTAATGGGCGAAACGAGGTCTGGAAAATGAGACAGTGAAAGCTATGGGGAAGAGTGAAGTGGGAAAAGGAGGGTGTAGGGTGAAGGAGAATGGAAATGACAAATATTGCGCTTTAATTTTGGCAGTAGGTCAAAATATTCTTTAGATAATCACTTGAATTGACTTATTTTTTAATTTTTAATTTTTAATAGTTAATTATTAGTTTTTAGTTTTTAATTTTTAAATTTTATTTTTTTAAAAAAAAATTAGAATGAGAAAATATTTAAAATAAAAAATTTAACTTATAACTTTATATTTTAACTTTTTAATATAAAAATTACTTAAAAAAATTAATCAAAACACTCCTAAAATGAATGTATTAGTTGTATTTAAATTGCATTACGTTTGTATAGCATAAATTATTTAAAATATTTATTTTTAAAAATGTGCTTTTTGAATACGATGGAGAAGATGCTGAAAAGATTTTGAGGAATAATTTAAGATTTATATATACTAATGCATAAATTAAATTTCATTGTATTACTAATATCAAATTTTTATATATAAATAATTCACTCCTTAATACAGATTAGAGAAACACAAATTACATAAAAATTAAAAAACATATCAAATAATATAATATACACATTATTTTTTTCTAATATACTCAAATTACTCTTTATTCTTTTAAATTTACGAAAGGCGTGAGCATTTGTAGTCTTTATCACTTATTTATCTTATTGCTAAATTTTATCACAATTGTGAAATGTTTTTCAACAGAGACATCAGAAATTTCCATTAAAATATCAAAATTGCAACATAAATAACTATGCCCTGAAATAGCCCCAACACAAATTGCACGTTAAAAATTGTGTTGGACTTTTGAAAAAATAACATAAATTACAAAAAGATATTTCAAACGTGAATTTTAATTTTCACATATTTAATTATTAAATTTAATAATTAGAGTTTAGTAAATACTTAACACAATAAATAGTACTCATTTTCTTTTCCAAACTTAAAGCCCAGAAAGAAAGCAAGTTATTTTGAAATTATTTATTTTGAGATTAGTAATTTTATTATTAATTTGTGCTAAAGAAATATATATTTTTAGAATAAATTATTTTATAGTTTTATGTCAATTAAAATATATTATTTTCGGGACTAATATATTTAAGTTGAAGATCTTCTAAAAATAATATATCTATCTTTATAAAATTGTGATAAAACTTTTATATATTTTATTCTCTTCAAACTCTATTTATAAAATTTCACTAAATATATTATTATTTTTATTAAAATTAATTATCTCTTATTTCGCAACAAACACGTCCAGGAGATAAAGCTACTTAATTAAGCGATTAGTTTAAAGCTATGGTGAAAAGATTAAGAAGCATTTCTGTGGTTTGAATAGTTGTTTTTGGGGAGCAGCTGGCTTAGAACACGGGTCAGTGTCACGTGAAAGTGGTGAAGGATAGAAGAAAAATTATTGGAAATGGTACGGGCAACAGTCAATCTCTCTCCTTTTTTTTTCGAATATTCAGAATTCGTGGAACTTTAATTAAATTCGACTTGTACATTGTAGGATTTATTTTAGAGGTGATGCTCTCAGTATAATTTTTTTTTCTCAGGGCTCAAACCCTAAATCTCTGATTAAGGATGAAATACTCCAACCAATGTATCACAATCCATGTTGATAATAATCAATGTCATTTATCCTCTAGTTTTTGTTTTTCATTAGTATTTGAAACTCTCAATAAAATCTCAATTAAATTTGAATTATTCATTGCATAAGCTTATTTGATAGTAAAGTTTCAATAAGATTTTTTCATACTCAAGATTTTAATCCGTTAATATTTTATTTATTTCCGAACACACATACGCTGCCTCCGCCTTTCATTAATGACAGTACAGGATAACAGTAGGGTATATTAAGATTAGAATATAACAATAAACATTTATGATAGTACAGGGTAGCAGTAAAATAAGAGAGAGATGTGTACTTAGAACTATAATATAATAGAAGAAGTATATTTAGATTAATAATATAATTACAAAATTATTTGTATAGGGTAATATTTGACTCTTTTGGTATCATTTTCTATGTATTTATCGAGATATCGTTTATTATATTTGATAAATATTTATTATAATTTTATTTATTATTTTATAAAGGTATGTATTAAGTCAAAAAATAAATAATAGAAATAATACTGACACAATTATTGAACATCTAGTTTGATAAGATGATATATTCATCTAAAAACATAAATTTAAGCAGTTAAGTCATAAATGATTTTCTAGTCATGAATGTTTACAGATTGCATAAACAATAATTTGAATGAAAATTTGTCAAACGTTTTTAAGATGAGTAACTTATCATTACAAAGTAGGATATAAGGGAAGAGTGAAACTTAATGGAGCTGGTATAGTGCTATCCCTTTTTGACTAGAACCACATCCTCTTAAGCTAATCATGGCGTGATCTTATGAGGTGAACAGTGGCCGCTCAACGTATTAGTGATCTAAGATGAAAATTGAATTGAGGTCTTAAATTAAAAAAATAATTAATTGATCATATAATCATACTTTAAATATATTAAATTTATTCTAATAATTTTTTTTATATGAAATAAATAATTTTTATAATAAATAAATCTTACTTAGTATTTTCTCTAAAAAAAATCAATAATCTATTATTACAAAAATAAAAATTAAGACCTCTAAAATTTAGAAACCTAAGATACTTGCCTTCTTTTAATATTGTCGAGCCACCCTGGAGGTGAGTCTGCACATTTAAACTCACTAGCCAAAAAATGTGCAAACTTGTTTATTTATTAATATTCTTTAAAGTTACAATCTTTAAATTCTGCTACTATACATTACACACATATATATATATATATATATTAAACTATTGTTTTCAATTTTAGATATTACATGTTAACATGGGGTGGTTTTATAATATACTAAATGTGTATGATAATAAATATAAAATAATTCAAACATTTGAAAACATATTTACATAGTATTTAATCATTGCTTATTTAATTTTCCCTCTGTCTTATTTTATGTGGTATCAAATGACTTGACACGGTATTTAAAAAAAAGAAGAATTTTAAAATCTATGATTTAAAATTATTCTTAGATATTTGTGTGACAGAGAATCATTTCATTAAGAGTAAAAAAGAATTTTTAAAGTTAAATTATTTTCAATTGGAGTAAGTTAACATTTATTTTAATGGATCAAAAAGAAAAGAATGTCAATGGGACAAGGGAGTAGAACTACTCCCTTTGTTCACTTTTATTTGTCACTATTTCACTTATCGAGATCAAATAATATGAATTTTAATCAACATTTTAAAATGTATTTTTTCATCATATTAATATGAGAAAAATTGCAACTTATAACATTTTTCTTATAATTTCCAACCATATAAATTTTATATTTTAAATATTAAATTTAACAACTTTAATTTACCTTTAAAATTAGTTAATATAATCTTGAAAAGCAAAATAGTAAGATTTTAAGTTCTAAAACCTTTCAAAGGCAATAGATGGTAGATGGGGTCGTGGTTGTGAAGTGATAGTCATGGTATTGATGATTGCAATAGTGATTAATGATGGTAAATTAATTACAATTAAGTTCATAATAGAAAGTCAATTAAGAAGGAAAATGGCATCTTTGCTTCTTTTGTTAAAGTCCAAACTTTCAAGGCCTCCACCAAAATTTTCCACCCTTAAATCCCTTCTTTTTCCAAAAGTAGCGTCTTTTATTTCATATAAAGACGATTGAAATGTATTGGGGCACGAAAAAAGGCTCTTTGCCTCAAGAATTGTCTTTTCTCCTCTACCGTGGGCCTGTTTACAAAGCTAAAGAGTATGCTTTCACCTTTTCTGCTTCTAATTACCAATAATTCCTCATAATAATGGAACTCTAATTACTAGCAAATTATGGCACCCTTCTACTCTTATGTAAGGGTGTCAAAATAAATTCAAATATACATAATCTAATTTGTTAAAAATTTTATAGGTTGGGTTCAAGATAATTTGAATTAAGTTCAATATCAACCTATTGAAATCATAATCCATTTTGAAAATTTTTTTAGTTGAGTGCAATTTAATATCAAATTTCAACTCGTTCTAATGTTCTTTACCTGTATTGATTTAATATATTTTTTCTATTTTCTATGATTTATCTATCTATTTATAATTTTTTTTATTTTCTTGAGTTGAAATTCAAGTTATAGTTATACAAAGTAAACAATAATAAGTTAAAAATATTGAGATTGAGCGGGCTATGACCCAACCTAAATGTTAGCTCATTTAAGTTCAAAGTGAATTTAAACGGGTCATAACCCAATCCAATATCTATTTCAATTCAACCCGTCCATTTGACATCCCTACTCTTATGGAAGAGGACGATTATTCAACATTTGCTCACCATAAACGCATAGGCAGCTAGGATTTTGATCCAAATATCCATTTAACGTGCTGCAGGAGAACATCGATCGATATATCTGATTTGAACTATATATATAATATGATATTCGTTATTAAAGAACAGTGAACTCGGTTATCACTTGTTTGATACCTTAAATTTTGAATTCAAAATCAATTATGATGATTGATGCAGCCAGTGTTAGTAATGTCAAGACAATTACTCATACATGACAAAGGCTGAGGCTGAATGCTATTATATTGCTGGCCCAAGTATATTAATGACATCACAAGGCCCACTATCATAATTGGTTTTGAACAAACGTCCCAACATTTCTTTTTTAGTACACTATTCTTGATTCTGGCTACTTCGTGCAATATGGAAGTTATTACTAACGTTCGAAAGTAATAGATGATAGAGACAAATTTCAGAAAATTAAAACGCACCAACTAAATAAAAAAAGTAGCAAACGTACAGTACTAAAAGTAATATTTAAGGCTTCATTACGTCACTTTTATATATTTTTTGAATTCTTTCCCAAACTGCCCCAAATTCAATACAGGAGGTTCTAGATCAGTTGTATGGTATATGAAAATTGAACTTTTTTGTACTGTGGCATAATAATGGGAAAAGAAGGATTGGTGGAGATGTAAACTTCATTGAGAATTCTAGAAAACTTCATCGAGAATTCTAGATTTTGAAGCTTAGGACACTGACACCAAAATTTGAATAGATTAAATAAGTCCAATATGGAGCAAATAGCATGTGCTGAATTTAGAAAGTTTTCTATTTTAGTTGATTGTTCCAATATAGTTGGCACCTTCAACAAGAATGAATCACCAGTGGTGTAGCCCGAATTTTTATTAAGAGGGTTAAAATCTAAAGAGATAGATATACGAACTAGTTGAAAGGGGTTCGACATCTACTATATATACATCTAAAGTTATTTTAACTAGTTGAAGAGGGTTAAAGATGAACTCCCTAGCCAAGGGCTAGCTCCGTCCCTGATCACCACCGCAAAAGTTGTGCTCAAAAGCAAATGTCCCTCTTCTCCTTCTCTATTTTTTCTCTTGAACTTTCAACTGAGTGAATTTCACTCGTTTGGAAATAAATAACATCTCGCTTCTTACCTAAAAAATTACTTAATAAGGAAAAAGGAAAAGAAAGGAATTTTTAGTTGCCCAACCATAATCTACTCCTTTTTATTTTGACTTTCACCCACAATTTTTTTGATAACTCCCAAGTATTTTTTTTTTAGATGTATGATTGGCTAACTTAACCTTAAGAAGAACAAGTACATGTATGTATAAAGCTAGTATATTTATGAATTCTTGCATCTAGAATATGCACAAGGACATGACTTAATTCCACTAGATATATTGCGGATTCTCTTGTCATAAAAAATGGTTATTTCTGATTAATTAGTTACATGGAGCATATGTCCTATTATATATAGGTTAATAATCAATTACAAAGTGGAAGTTACAACAAATTAGATACACTTTCAGTAGTTAGTATATGTCATCAACTAACTCTAAGATACATGTGAAAGTGTTTTAATGTATTCTGATTCCCCTGCTCCTCGTGTAAAATGCTAGTTTATTATTAGTAGAGGTTACGTGAGAAATAAATATGGAATGAGCAAGGAAAAGCGACTTCCTGCTTGTAAATTAGTTACTCAGTCACTACCAAATACCTTCCCTTCAACTACTC
Organism: Solanum sejunctum; assembly: GCA_025642045.1. NCBI lineage: Eukaryota > Viridiplantae > Streptophyta > Magnoliopsida > Solanales > Solanaceae > Solanum > Solanum sejunctum. Next base: position 27,224,759 of record JAOTQJ010000049.1, on the reverse strand, counting down.
CATTTTCAATACCAAAACATTTTTTAGATGAAAATTAAAAAAGGTGGTTGCAACAAAAATTGAGTTAGCCAATCAGACAGCCAAATGGTCAACAAGTCAACTTCTTATAGCCAACGAGACTTTGCTTTACTTAATTAAGTATTGGTGGGATTGTAATGTCATCATTAGTACTTTAAAACTCACCTCATTTTTTTCACAAGGAACTCAATCTCAATTTCCAAGAATTTCCAATTCCATCTTTACAATCAAAGATGAAGAGTACTCTTGGAAGTAGCACAAAGTTAATACTACTTCACCCTTATATCCAAAAGCAGGGGAGTTCAAATCGTTTTTGGGCTTTGGCTTTTGTTTCCTTCTTGACGCTGGCTTTTCTTCTTACTCTGATTTATACGAGGGAGTCAAAAATCACGACCTCTATAGCTGTTGCGTCTACGATCACTAGTACAAGTACCCCACCATTGTCAAAGGCTGTGGCAAGGGCACTTGTCCATTATGCATCGAATTCGAATAATACAGAACACATGTCTTACACAGATATGAAACATATTGCTGATGTTCTCCAAAAATGTTCTCAGCCTTGCAATTTACTTGTTTTTGGACTTACTCACGAGACCCTTCTCTGGAAAGCCCTGAATCACAATGGCAGAACGGTTTTCATCGATGAAAATCGATATTATGCTGCTTATATTGAGGAAAAGTACCCGGAAATTGAAGCTTATGATGTGCAGTACACAACTAAATTGAGTGAAATGAAGGAATTGATTGCAGGAGTGAAGGAACAAGTTCGAAATGAATGCAAGCCTGTGCAGAATTTGTTGTTTTCGGAGTGCAAACTCGGGCTTAATGACTTGCCAAATCAGTTTTATGAGGTGGATTGGGATGTTATTTTGGTTGATGGTCCAAGAGGGTATTGGCCTGAGGCACCAGGCAGAATGTCAGCTATTTTCACTGCTAGCGTATTGGCGCGGAGCAAGAAAGGGGGAAATCCAAAAACGCATATTTTCGTGCATGATTTTAATCAACAAGTGGATAGAATTACAAGTGATGAGTTCTTATGCAAAGAGAATTTGGTGAAATCAATGGACATGTTGGGGCATTTTGTGTTGGAGAGAATGGATGCGAACAGCTTTCAATTCTGTCGCAACCATAACTCAACAACGACAAATTCGTCGTCTTAGCAGATGTTAATGTTGCTATGATCAATCGGCTTTGTTTTCTGTTTCGTTTTATTTAAAGATGTTGAAAATTTTTGGGCATGTTATGCTAGGGGAAAGAGGAGACCGTGTAAAAAATAACTTCTCTATTGGTATATTGTCAAATGTATTCTTCCTTGGATGAAAAAGGCAATTGTCTTGCCAATACTTTTACACAGCAATTTGGCAAAATCTTCTTTTAGCTCCTGCTGATGCAGCTTCAGAGCATAAACACTGTTGCAATATACAAGATTTAGTGTGTGTTTGATTTTCCATGTTTAGTTATCTTAAATATTTTAAAAATATTTTTCAAATTAATTGATTTTCTTCAATTTAAAAAAAATGACTTCCTTTCACCCTATGGCCCCTCCCCACCACCAGCCCCCCACCCCTTTTACAAAAAAATTAAAAAATTATTTTTATAAAAATTTTAAATTTTTAAAATTT
>JAOTQJ010000049.1:27153601-27188916 GCA_025642045.1 Solanum sejunctum | reverse complement strand
GTATGAACAGAGTTCTTTTTTATATAATAATATAAATCTACTTTTAGAAAACCTCCTTTAATTCAGTACCATGAAACCATCCATATGTTCATTTTAATCCCGTGAATTGTGTGTGTAGGTTCATAGCTGGAATGGTAATAAACGTAATAATGAAATTGAATACCTAGAATAGAACACATCTAGTAATTCTTACCTGCATATATGAAGCATAATGTTTTGTTAGAAAGACCATGGCATGCGTCCAGACCTCTTTTCACTTGTGAATAGAATTCTCTACCACTGGAAATCTGTCTTGTTTGCTAGTCAGTTTTTCATTTTTTGGCTAGTAATTCAGTACCAGAAGAGCGTTGTGTCTCTACATGTATGGTGCAGTTTCAGTTGCTGTTAAACTGTATTTGATCCAGTTCTCTTTTTTACAGGTTGAAGACTGTGATTTATCATTTTCATGGAAATGGGGAGTTTCCTCGGTTAAGAATGGGTTTGTTGAAAGTCTGAAATATGTACCTAAATGTCCTCTTTTTAGTTTTTTAAGTTTCAGTTTGGAAATTAAACATAGTTCTCTTGCTAGGTATTGGTAGACCTCCTGGTCAGATGGATCCTAAAGCATTCATGCTTCAAAAGTTCAATCTAACTGCAAGAGAACGAGTAAGTTTATAATTCATTGGCTCTTACATAAACTGAGGTTTTTTGATCCATTGATGCCAACTGATGAGCCACTGACAAAGAGTGACTTGAACAAATTAGAGTCATCAATGGGGCGTTCTGCTTCTTTTGATCCATTGGGAGACCTTGCTGGACTTCACTGCCTTGATGTTTTCAGGTGTCAATACCTGTATAAATATTTATTAAATCAAATTTTGACCTATATATATAATGTAATTTTCCAATGAATCGGCCAAGGGTGGCTCCGCCCCTGAGCTCATGACTCAACCTGTTATAGTATATTGGGACGGGTTGGGTAGAATAACATGTCATAATCCAATTTCCATTCTAACTAAGCCTCCCTCTACTTTTTCTTTTTAATGACATATTTTCAATCTCCAAATTTGATATTGTACATTTTGGTTTGGGTATTATTTATGGTTATTTCGGGTTCAACCAGGTTAGTCAAAACTCAGCCAGTTTAAACTTGAACAGGTTGGACTGGCTACGTAAAAATGAATGAGCTGATTTTGCCATTTCTATTTCCAGGAGAATCCTTTTGCAGACAGGGCCGAAGTCACCACCAAAAGTGTGGATCAAGCATCCATCGCATTCGAGTCGAGTTGCAGACGAACGCAGGCAGCAAATGATTCATAGTGTTTCTGAGCTAAGAGAAGCTGGGGTTAAGTTCAAGAAAAGGAAGACTGATCGGTTCTGGGATGTAAAGTTTAAGAATGGAATTCTCAAAATGCCTCGGCTTTTAATTCATGATGTTATGAAGTCACTTTTCCTCAATCTGATTGCTTTTGAGCAGTGCCATCTAGATTGCACCGATGACATAACTTCGTATGTAATCTTCCTTGATAACTTGATCGATTCCCCGGAGGATGTTAATTGAGCATTGGCTTGGAAATGATGCTGAAGTTGCAGACCTCTTCAACCGGCTTTGTCAAGAGGTTGTTTTTGACATCAATGACAGTTGCCTTTCACAGTTATCCGAGCAAATTAACCGGTACTATGACCACAGGTATGCTTGGTGTGCTACTTTAAGGCACAAGTATTTCAACAACCCATGGGCAATTATTTCCTTTGCTGCTGCTGTTATTTTGATCCTCTTCACCTTCGCGCAAACGTTTTATGGAGTCTATGGCTACTACAGACCACCTCAATAGTTCTCTCAAAGTGTCCAACTGAATTTTTACGATTCATACACAATCTGTGGCTATTGAAGCAGAAAAGAGTGACAATTTGCAGCAGCATCTTGTACGTTGTATGAATCTTCACTTTCTTTCTATCATACTGCTGAATGGGTGAAGGAAATTGGGATGAACACAATTCTTAGTCACAAAAAATAATTATGTAAACAAAGAAGAAATCAAGAGGAATATGCAAGGTTTGAAAATACCTGCTTCCCAAAAGAGAATGACCAATCTAAAGATAATTTGCTTTTTAGTTAGAAGTTTATTCACTAAACCCAATACTCTTGAATTATTAAAAATAATATAAAAATATTTTTTATCTATATATTGAGTCAAAAATGTCCATTATCCATCTTAAGGTTAAAAGGTGAATGAAGGACATTTTTGAAACCAAAGGTATATGATAGGAGTATTTTAAGTGTAATAGGTGGATGGAGAATATTTTCGTATCATTTTCAATACTTCAAGGGCATTGTAGGCCCTTCTCCGAAGTTCATCACATATAATTTTACTTCCATTGTATTATCTCTCTTCATATTTATTAAAGTAACTTTTCAGTTTTATGAATCGAAGGTGTTTGAATAAGAATATGAAAATATAATTTGAATATTTGAAAATTTTCTTAAAGACATAATTTAGGATTTCAAATTACTTTAGATGGAAAATTTGAGCTTCACATTTATTTTATATTTTATAAAAAGAAAAAGCCACTCGTTTTTAAATTTTGTAAAAGAGATCATTCATGCAGAAGAGATTGTCTACACTACATAAAAAATATATATATTTAAAAATAATTAATTATAAATATTATTGACCAGTGAAATTTTCTAAAATTAAGTGACTTTTAAAAAAATACAAACACAACATTCATTTGATGGTGTTTAGTCATATTTTGTTGTGAGTTCTATATTTAAAAAAAATAAATTATTATTTTTAAAATAAAATATAATATTTGAGTTTTAGAATTTTAACCCTAAAAAAATAAAAAAATTTCATGATTGAAGAAGATACATATGCTATTTATCTATCGATCTTAGGATATTTTGATATATTTTTATTTCTACGAAGGATTATTAACAAATTTAATAAAATTATATAAAAATTAGGAAATTTAATAATTTTCGGTACGCAACGTCTTAGGAAAATATACTATATATATAAGGTATGTAGTGTAGGATACTAGGTGTAATATATTTTTATTTATCAAGTGGGTCACTTTTTCATAATATTAAGAAGAAAAAGATCACTTCCGCTTAATTCTTTTTCCAGAAAACGGAAGCAACCACAGGTAAAGTGGAAATCACTATTTATTTGAATATATTGTAATAGTTCTTGAGATGGGTTATGATGAATTAGGTTTCTTTAAAGAGGAAAAAGCTGAATAGTAAATTGTTAGAGAAGTACCAGTTTTCATTCAAGAATTGTGCAAATTCATCAAGAAACCAAGTTGGAATTTGATTTCAAATAGGTAATTTCTCTACCTACAATCGAATCTAACTATGGAATACGTACTTGGGATGGTAGTGTAAAGTGGAAATCATTATTTGATTTGAATTTTAGCATTAACTTTTGAAATCGGTTTTGATGAATTAGGGTTCTTGAAAGAAGAAAAAAATGAATAGTAACTTGTGGATAAAAATGGAATTCTTTTGGGTATTCCTACTGATTGGGAATATTCAATATTTAGTCAAGGAAAGTTGGATAAATAGAGAATTTACTCTAAAAAGATGTTGAGTAATTTGATTAGTTTTGAGCATTGTCTAGTATACTCTAAAAAGAGCATACTAGAAGGATTCATTAGATGAACCTATGGGTGATTGATGAACACATATATATTGTTTTGTAGTTGATTTTGTTGGATTGATTGATTGCAATTGGATGGTGGTGTAAAGACTACACCCATGTATGTTAAGTTGGTTGGGCTTCGGGGCACTACTCTTAGCTAGAAAAAGAACCAAAGGTATATGAAGTTGAGACTTCCTTTGCCACTAAGGTACTCCTTTTAAGTCGAGTTTTCATAATATTTCGTATGATCGTAAGCGTTTTTACTTGAAATTCCTAGGAGTCACATGGTATATATGTCACGTGTTATAAATAAAACAAATGTCCATAGCATAGTCACACTTACATATGTGAGAACACATCCAATATAGTCATACCATAAGTCAAGAACTGGTGCTTGAATAACTAAATCAAATATCATGTTTAAGAAAATTACGTACGTATTATATAGAGATTCTACTTAAATGGTTAAACGAGCTTTATTGTAATTTACTTTTATGGGCCTTTTAAGGCATTATGTGATAGAAACTACCCTTAATGATGAGAAAGTAGTCATAAGTTTTACATGACAAACCCAGGCCTTAGGGTATTTCGATATCTTGTTTATGAATTATGGCTTGTTCATTTAGTAAGATTGTATAAAAGTTGGGAAGTGTGATAGCTTTCACAATTGTGGGGTTTTATGAGAACAAAAACACTTTGGAAATTAAAATTTCATGTCCAAACAAAATTTCAACTTCAAATGATCCTGATTTCTAATCACAGAAGTCTTGTCCAAACGTGCCCTAAAAATTCCAAAAGCTGCCTCAAACAAAATTCATTGTTTTCTTTTTTTATCAAACCTTGTTGATGTTTATTGCAGATGAACGGGATGCTTAGAAGGATTTGTCAACGCAACTTCTGCACTTGTTCTCCTCGGCCGTGGCTCTTTGTTGGGTTGGGCAATCCTGGGGATAAATACAAGGGAACGAGACATAATGTAACATCTATTTCTGGACTGACATTACTTTCTTGGAAAGATTGTGTAAAACCCGATCTATTATGGGTTCCATTTTACTCATGGTCTTCATTAAGAGCTTTATCTTTGGTTTCCGCTGTAGGTTGGTTTTGAAATGCTTGATGCATTTGCAGATTCACAAGGAATTCATATGGAGACAATACATTGTAAAGCTATGTTTGGAAATGGTCTCTTTAGCTAAACATTGATTTCTATATTTTTTAGTTTTCAAGTACATCTTGATATGCACTTGTTGACATATGCCAATTCTCAGGTGTTGTCAATGGCATTCCAGTTCTCCTTGCAAAGCCACTTACTTACATGAATTTGAGTGGTGAATCTGTAAGCAACTAAATACGTCTTTACTTTTGTATTATAAATCTCTTGTTTTTTCTGCTTATGAATGGTGCTACTTGGATTCTATCTTAAAGAAGGATGTGTCTGAATGAAAACTGATATTCTAAGTGAATTCTGTCGCATAGTGGAAGTGGGTTTACTTGTAAATTTTTCATTTTGCTTGATAGGGATCTAGCTGATTGTTATATTCATCCAGCCATGTATAGTGTTTTCTTGTGTGGGTGGAATGGTGGGCGTTGGAAGTGTAGATTTCTAGAATAGTTTTTACGGCTGGAAACTTTCCTGTGCCAACTATTTGTCTGTGAGAAATAAACTGTAAGATGCTAATCTTGATGTTTTCAAGTTTCTGCTCATATTTCTCTCTGTTAACCTTGAATGATATTGGGCCAGTTTTATCTGTTAGTTTCAAGAACAGTTACAACATGTTGAAGTTTGTTGTTGCTGATGATTACAGTCAGCCTCTGGCCACCGAATAGTTAACATGGAATGCATGTCCAACGGTGACATAATTGGTAAGATTGTAGTCAAAAATGAACATAACCTGATAATTGATAGACTGAATGGGGCAAGTCAAAGTAGTAGCTTTGTCTGGTAATTTCTTAACCAAACTCTTGCCAAAAATGACCCTAACCTGATAAAAATGTTGTTCAATTGTCTGCTGAATTGTTATGTTTTGAGAGTTTCCTTGAAACTTGAGATAAGACTATCTTCTTTGCTTTGATTCTTGTAGTTTTATCACTGAAAGAATCTAAAAGAATCTACCACGCTATTTGTCTATGCAGTTAGGTAGTGAATTGCAGGTCACTTTTATTCCATTGAAGCAACCCAGGTAGCACTGCCAGTAACAACAACATACCAGTGAAATACCACAAGTGGGGGTCTGGGAAGGGTAGAGGGTACGCAAACCTTACTCCTACCTTGTGGAGGTATAGAGGCTTCCAGAAGGTAGTGGTAACTCATTCACAAAATGCGTTCTAGCGGAAAAATGATATGACTCAAGGACGTTAATACACATTGGATTATCTTTTCCTATGCACTAAGGGAGTATGTTTAATGGCAACATTTATCATATTTGTGCTAAAATTGACCCTTTTTGCCAAGACTTGCCTGTTCAAGAGTTAAATGCAAATGCAAGCCTGGTCTCTACAGTCAGGTCAAGGGCCCAGTCGTTGCTTCCCCTAGTTTGCAAGGCAGGTTTATACGTAGTAGATTTTCAGTATTCAAGTTAAGTTCCTCTGCTTAAATAACTGAACTTCTATTTGAGAAGTTTAAGAACGTAAAATAGCACATTTCTTTGCTCAATTTATGTCATAGACACTCCAGTCTACATGTGAAAATAAAGGATAAAATTTTTATATGACTCCCAGTAGATTTCTACTTGTTGGATGTTGATGTTTTCTGATGTTTCATGAGGAATGGAAATGTATCGTGTTTCTCTGTGATGTTTAGTGTTATCAAGGCTATCAATACCTCTGATGCCCTCCCAATTCTCTATTTTTCAGATTGGCCCACTTGCAGCATATTACAAGCTCCCTCTCAATCGGGTGGTCGTGGTACAATATATTAGCAGTTCATATTTTTAAGTTCTAATTGGAAATATTGATTATGTTTTGTTAATGCTATTCAATAATTTTCGTTTTCTCCAGTTTCATGATGACATGGATTTACCATGTGGAGTTCTTCGTCTTCACCCCAAGGGAGATCATCAAAAACATAATGGGTATGAACAGAGTTCTTTTCTATATAATAATAGAAATCTAATTTTTAAAAAACCCCTTTAATTCACTAGCATGAAATCATCCGTATGTTCATTTTTAATCCCATGGATTATCTATGTAGGTTCATAGACGTAATAATGAATTTGAATACCTAAAAATAGAACACATCTATTAATTCTTTGCATATAATAAGCATAATATTTTGTTAGAAAGACCATGGCATGCATCCAGACCTCTTTTTCACTTGTGAATATAAGTTCTCTACCACTGAAAATCTATCTTGTTTGCTATGTCAGCTTTTTCATTTTTTGGCTAGTAATTCAGTACCAGAAGAGTGCTGTGTCTCTTCATGTATGGTGCAGTTTCAGTTGCTGTTAAACTGTATATGATCCAGCTTTCTTTTTTACAGGTTGAAGAGTGTGATTTATCATTTTCATGGAAATGGGGAGTTTCCCCGGTTAAGGATAGGTTTGTTGAAAGTCTGAAATATATCTAAATGTCCTCTTTTTTGTGTTTTAAGTTTCACTTTGGAAATTAAACATAGTTCTCTTGCAAGGTATTGGAAGACCTCCTGGTCAGATGGATCCTAAAGCATTCATGCTTCAAAAGTTCAATTTAGCTGCAAGAGAACGAGTAAGTTTATAACTCATTGGTTCTTACATAACGTTGACTTTCTAATGTTCCTTTCTTGTTTCTGTTCTACAAGCTTTTCTTCAATATCTTTTTGGTAATGTTATTAAAAATTTGAGTTTAAGAGTAGATGTTCTGTATAATATAGTTATAAGTAGAGTTATTATTCTATTTTACTCACTATTACAATGTGTGTTCTAATTGCCATAGGTTGTGTTTCGACCTTCTTCCTTTTGTATTTTTTTAAAATCAATTTGGATAATGTATGTCTACCTTTTTCTATTTAGTCATTTGCAAAAAGAAAATTTAATTAGATATATTGTAACTTGGGCAGATGACATGTTTTGTTGAATTCAACCAATGAAAAAAATATTTGGACCCAGTTAAAATTTCTCATAGACATACATGTCCCCTCGAGAGTCAAATGTATGTTGATATCATATGGAAATACAGCATCATTTTAGAAGTGCCCCTGCTCCAAACACTGAAACCACGTTAGAATTGGAGAGATCTTTGCTTGGTAAAACTAATATATTTGAAAATTGACATCAATGAAAGAATTCAAAGTGTATCTGTTTGAAGATCCATTCATATTACTTGCAGATTGATGCTGCATTACTGGAAGGAGCGCATACATTGGAGCAAGTCATATCCAAAGGCTTCTCTGAAAGTTCTAAATGCTTCAATAAAAAGCAGAAGTACAAGCACATACGATTACAGACAATGCCAGTGTGATGTCATGCTTAAAGGTTTCTACATCTTGTTGCTGTGCCTTCTTTAGTCTCGTTGATTTGCTTAAATAGAAAAATAAGTCGCTTCAGTGACCATTCTTATTAGCTAAACATAAGCGAATGAACATTTCATGACCCCCTCCCACGCGACATGTATAATGCAACTTTAGAGGATGTTGATACTCTTGAATTATTTCATGCCTGCAGTCTGCAGATATATCCTTAGAAAATACTGGCGGTAATTGTTTAAGCTTTCACATGGCTTTTGCTCCATGGGAATGACTTGTACTGGGGTAAAAAATACAATTAAACCTAGCTGCTCGGTACTCGTAAGATCAATCCGTGATAAAGTGAAATAAGGAATGTTTGGAACTACATATCTCTAGATGGTGTGATTTGTGTTTGGGACACCACTCATAAAATCCATAATAGCGTCACTTTTCTCTCTAGTGATTTCATTTCTGCTACCTGTAGTTTTCATGCACAAGCTCTGTTAATAGTACACTACTGAAACTTAATAAGCTCATTTGTGGGTTTTTGGATTGGTGTGCAGCTGGACCTTCCATTGCCATCGATGCATCCCTTCACTCAAGATAACCAGCCTTAAGAAGGGTTGATGTTGTTCAGGTTGAGCTAGGATCGATGACAGTAAATTTCTCAGGATGCGGCTGTCTGAACTGTAGAAAATTACTGGACTGTTGAGAATTTCGGTTTCCAGTACAAAAATTGTATAATCCAGTTAGCTACGGTCCGTTACATAGTTCACGGGCAATTTTGACCCTTTTCGGTTTGTTTACTGAGGATAACTTTTATTTTATATGTTGACAAATTCAGAACGTGAGCTAATATGGAATTGTTAAAGAGAGATTTGTCAAACTTCCAATAGTAAACTTATTTAAAAAACTTCATCTTACAACCCCACCCCAACCCCTACACAGATGTAACTAAGAACTCCTATAATTTATTGAAGGCTCCGTTGACAAATTAGAACGTGAATGAATATGGACAATTATAAAAGAAAAAGTTGTTAAACATTTTCTCTTGAGCTGACCAAATATTATCCACATGCTTCTTTTTAAATTAAGAAATGTCTTCTTTCTTTTTTCAATATTCACAAAGGTTTATATGTAGGCAATTAAATTGAAGAACTATCATCCAATGAGACGATCAGCATCCTTTGATAATGAACTACACCTAACAGTCTTTGTCATGAATCATATGTGTGAACTGTCAACAGCTGGTTTTAGCAAATAAGAATTATAAGCCACTTCATTTTATTTTTAATTGCAGCACGTTTCAAGTTTTTTAATTCTTTCACACTTGCATTGGTAGGTCAAATAGATTAAGGCAGGTGTGAATGTCATCCTCCTTGTTTAATAATTAAGTTCCTAAGTGCTTTTTGCTAAAAGATCAATGTCTACATAAAAAATTATGTGCATCATCAAACACGAAAGAAGTTGACTTTTGACCACTCATTAAAATATTCAGTGTAATTTTATAATAGAGCATGTGGAGAACAGAGTCTATGTAGATCTTACTATTACCTTAGAGGTAGAGAGATTTCTAATAAATTTTACTCAAAAGACATTGTATTTATTATATTCAAAAGATAATATATTAAAACTATTTCATCATTTACTATTTCTGAATCTCAGGGACACAAGTAAAGATCAACAGAGTCAGCAGTAACAATACTTAGTAAAAACAAAGGGTGAAGAACCAGTTACTTTAAAATAGTGAAGAGGGGTCCAGAAGGCAGCATATTCCCCAGTTGGATTAGTTCAACTTCAACATCCTACAATCATCTCTTCTTTTCAATATTATTATTAAGGGACAACTTGCTTGCAAGCTAAAGCAAAACATTTTTCTTCTTATAGAAAGATCCAAATTCCATTCTTTTGGAGAAAAGTAGAGAACAAGCCAAAAAAATGGTTGCTGTATTCAACAAAGAACTTTTGAGTTGGTACCTCATTACCCTCAAGCTCAAAGAAACTGTTGATGCTGGACTTCAGAATGCTCCTACTACTCCTACTCCTACTCCTACTCCCACCACCAGCAGATCCATTAGTTTTCCAGAATTACCCCTGCTGCACCACCACCACCACCACCAACAACAACCACCCCTGGTGAAAAAAGAAGAGTATCAGCCAGCTGATTCTTTGAAAATTACCATTGAGGAAAATGTTAATACTGTAGAGGAAGGTCCAAAATCACCCGAATCGGAATGGGTAATTAGCATTAAGGAAAAATTAGAACAAGCTAAGCAAGATAATGATGCTGGATCATGGGCTAAACTTTCTATTTATAGAGTCCCTTTAAGCCTAAGAAGAGATGATGATAAAGCTTATATTCCTCAAATTGTCTCTTTGGGTCCTTACCACCATGGCAAAAGGCGGCTACGGAATATGGATCGCCATAAATGGCGAGCCGTTTTCCAAATCCTCAAGAGGACAGGTCAGGAAATCAAAATGTATATCGATGCTGTAAGCGAGCTCGAAGAGAAAGCACGCGCCTGTTATGAAGGGACAATTGCAATGAGCAGCAATGAGTTTGTTGAAATGATGGTTCTCGATAGCTGCTTTATTCTGGAGTTGTTTCGTGGTGTTGCTGGTGGATTCAAGCATCTTGGTTATGCCAGGAACGACCCGGTTTTCGCAATGCGGGGATCGATGCATTCGATTCAGAGAGACATGATCATGATTGAGAATCAAATTCCGTTATTTATCCTTGATCGATTGTATGGGATCCAATCTGATATGCCTCATGAGAAAGGTATAGTAGCCAGGTTAGCTCTGAGGTTTTTTGATCCATTGATGCCAACTGATGAGCCATTGACAAAGAGTGACTTGAACAAATTGGAGTTATCAATGGGACGTTCTGCTTCCTTTGATCCATTGGGAGACCTTGCTGGACTTCATTGCCTTGATGTTTTCAGGTACAGTCAAAATGGGTTGAACTAATAAATCAAAATGGTTTGAATCAATAAACCACGCTCATGACTCAACCTGTCACAGTTCAATTACATTATTTTCTATCTCCAAATTTGATATTGTACATTTTGGTTTGAGTCCAATATTCTTTATGATTATTTCGGGTTCAACCAAATTAAGTCAACACATGGGTCAAAATTTAGCGAGTTTAAACTTGAACAGGTTGGACTGGCTATTAGAAAATATGAGCTGATTTTGCCATTTCTATTTCCAGGAGGAGCCTTTTGCAGACAGGGCCTAAGCCAACACCAAAACTGTGGATCAAGCGTTGGTCGCATTCGAGTCGAGTTGCAGACAAACGCAGGCAGCAAATGATTCATAGTGTTTCAGAGCTAAAAGAAGCTGGGGTTAAGTTCAAGAAAAGGAAGACTGATCGGTTCTGGGATGTAAAATTTAAAAATGGAATCCTCAAAATGCCTCGGCTTTTAATTCATGATGGGACAAAGTCACTTTTCCTCAACCTAATTGCCTTTGAGCAGTGCCATCTTGACTGCACCAATGACATAACTTCGTACATAATCTTCTTGGACAACTTGATCGATTCCCCAGAGGATGTCAAATACCTCCATTATTGTGGAATAATTGAGCATTGGCTTGGTAATGATGCCGAAGTTGCTGACCTCTTCAATCGGCTTTGTCAAGAGGTGGTTTTCGACATCAATGACAGTTACCTTTCACAGTTATCCGAGCAAATTAACCGGTACTATGACCACAGGTGGAATGCTTGGCGTGCTACTTTAAGGCACAAGTATTTCAACAACCCATGGGCAATTATCTCCTTTGCTGCTGCTGTTATTTTATTACTCTTCACCTTTGCACAAACGTTTTACGGAGTCTATGGCTATTACAGACCTGCTCATTAGTTCTTACTCAATTCTCCAGACTGATTTTTACGATTCACACACAATAGTCATATACATTGTGCCAAGATGCTGGGCCACAACCGCCTTGCCGGCATGTGAATGTTATTTCCTTTTTATGGTGCTTTTTAAGTTTTACATCGACTGGTCACTGGAAAACCAGGAGAGCTCTTTTTTCCTCTCTTTTTTGTGTGTCATACTGATACTTTTTAACTTACATGTGGAACATTGTTGATCTAACTAATTTACTATATATCAACTACTACAATTAACTGTGTTTATTTGCTCCAAAGAGAAGCCAGCAGATTACTAACAAAAGCACTGGCAGACTTCTTACAGAAAGCTAACGAAATGGAAAACTAAGATATCATTACACACACCATGAAATATGCCCCGAGAGACAAAGATGTAAACCATCATATCATTGAGACTAATTCTCCTGACAGCTTCTTCCAGTTCCAGTAGCATCCTAGAAAATCTATGGCTATTGAACCAGAAAAGAGAGACAATTTACAGCAGCATGTTGTAAATTTCATAGAATGAACAGCTGCTGCAGACCTGTACGCTGCAGTCTATGGGAGAAGATCTTCACTTTCGGATGAAGCTGCTTTCTTTCCATCATACCGCTGAAAGGGTGAAGGAAATTGGGATGAACACAATTCTTAGTCACAAAAAATAATTATGTAAACAAAGACGAAATCAAGAGAAATTTAATTAGATAGGCAAAGTTTGAAAATACCTGCTTCCCAAAAGAGAATGGCAGATATTTATATTTCAACATATGTCGGATTTGTCTTCTCATTGTAAGTGTGAACAGCACAACCCAGTAGAAAAGGAGAATTGGCCAAAACACAGGCACATCCAATACACTGAAAAATGTTAATACAAATGCAATGCAGAAAGCCTTGGTAATTGAGTACCTTCACACAGGAAAACAGAAAGATCAATGCCCAGAGAAATGGTTGAGAAATCAGACATGCTTTATATGCTGCTTATATATGTTATGGCATATAGAATTACTTGAGATAGATGGTAAAAGGCAGGGCTAATATTGTGACTCAAACTAGAACAGGTCAGTGACAGAAAAATGAACACAAAAGCCAAACAAGGGGCTGCATCTATTGATTTTTTGGGTGGCAAGCAAACACAGTATTTCTACTACGAGCATCCCCCAACAACAAAGTCAGTCAAAGGTAGGTCAAGACAGTAAAAATCATTCAGCAACTCGTCAAAACAGTGTGCGAAGGGAGAAAATATTCCCTCCATTTTTAGACATTATCCACAAATGGTAAATATGCAACATCGCTTTCAAGAGGTGAGCACCTGCATACATGCCCATGTCTATTATAGTATCTAATACTTGAGCAGCACCGCCATTTTGGTCCTATACTTTTATGAAGCCTTGTGCCATCCTTGTTTCATTTGAACCTTATCACATTATCACCACTCAACCAGCAGAATGTTTAACATTCTACGAAAGGAAGCGTATTGCACTAATAAATTAAGCTATACTTGTGGAGTTTCAATTTTGCTCCTATGATTAGTTAGAAATTGTAGCCAGCTGTAAGAGGAAGCATTTTCTACTACTGACAATGCCAAAAGAAGACAGACAGCCATCGAGTGAAGAATGGAAAGGACATCAGCTTGAATCATGCATGCCAGGTATCCTTACTACATTATCTCCTATATGAACATCATAACCCAAACACAAGAAATAGGCGATGATCAAGTCGATTACATAAACATGAGTTTAATTAGTCGATTTATCAGTGAACAAGAAAATATATATACAAGACGAGAGAATAAATTGACATTTGCAAATTTATTGGGTTAATACATAGAAACAGATAGATAAAAGATTCATAAAGAGATAAGAACATTGTTCGCAAATTCACATATCCTGACTATATAAGTATCAAAGCAATGGCTGGTTGCTTGTTTCTCTGCTTGACCTTTTCCCTTTAACAATGATCCAGCACAACATATATATATTTGTTAATTCATACATGCATAGGGTAATAACATAGATTCTTTTTTCTTTATGTGTGCACCTGGGGGGAGGGGCCTTCTAATTTGCTTACAATTATGCACTTAGATACACACATGTATGAGTTGAAGAGAGAGAAAAGATCAGCTTCTCTTGGCTCCAATATCAGTAGTCTTGACAATGAATCTTAAGATGAGGTTTTAGCTATTTTCATGACCTAAGCCATGTCACACTTCATTGCAAACTGTTTTTGTAAATCACACTAGTCTTGCTGTCTGTATCTAGCTCAAGAGACATGATACCCATTTACAGTTGGAAAGAACCATTTTTGGAATTGAAACTAACTACAGAGCAGCATTTCCTACCCAAAAGGATCCAAGTCACAACAATATCGCACCACCACACAAGTATCCACTCCGTATTGCATACACTTCACAAAGATCCACTAGAACTTCAGCATGTAATCACATCACAATGCTTACTTCGATATCAGTGCACATATAACATGTTAAAGATTTTAAATAAAAAACGACAAGTCCAGTACACTAAAGCTCTCACTATGCAAAGGGTTCAGGGAAGGGCCCGACCACAAGGGTCTATTGTACGCAGTCTTACCTTGCATTTTTGCAAGGTAAGCTAAAGGATATCAGCGATTTCATATACAACATCAAATCTTTCACTAACAACACCATAACCAACATCTGCAGCACTAGACTCAGTCACTCAACATCAAAGAAACTTCCATTATAACCTAGTGACCAAAATCTGCCGTCCCTAAACAGTATATGTTAACTGTCAAAAGTCTTAAAACTTTACTAATCCAGCTACCATTGCAGATTTAATTTAATGGCAGTGGAAGAAAAAAGAATCAATGGTAACCTTAAACACTTGCTCCTGGATAAAAGAAACGAATATAGGAATTTTTTACTCAAACTTAAATATGATGAGGTACAAAACTGAAATATTTGCTGATTGACTCCTATTTTCAGTATAATCTACTTAAGCAGGAGTTCTAAATCATAATTAACCATTTCAATTTTCCAGTCCCTGTGACAGAAATGGTAACCATCTCCACACAAACAAAATGTAACAACGCGCGGAAACATAATTTAAGTGCTTATCCCAGATTAATAAACATACGAAACAAAGGAATCGACAAAAACACACACCAGAATTTGAATTCAGGGAGGCGACGAACAAAAGGGCGAAATTCGTCGGTTTCTCGGGTCGGCAGAGTCGGGCCATCGGATAAATCCTGGAATTCCGGGTCAACCTGTGGCGAGAGGAAGCCGATGAGGAGGTTGAGGATATAGATGCCGAGGGCATAGGTGATGACGTAGAATCCTTCCACCACATAAACACGTACGACATACAACACAGCGATGAAGAAGAAGGTGATCCAACGGTAAAGTGTAAACGGCGTCGTTTTGTCCAAGAAGTGCTGGAACGACCGCGAAGCAGATGATGTTACTTGTGAAATAGCGGATGGACTAGCATCGCCGGCGGTGGTCGCGGCACCGGCACTGTTGATATCCATGAGGTGTAGTGAAACTCCAAGTGCACTTTTCGGTTTTGAAAATATTCGAAAACCAACAGTAAAGTAAAACAAATACAAAATAATTTGGGGGCGACAATTAGGCCAATTTGGTCAAATTTAAGCGCGTTATAGTGAATTAAAATTAAGGGTGATAATTAAATGAATTGGGTCAAATTTAAATGGATTATATTGGGTCAAGATATTAAACGAGTCAAGATCTAATTCAATCCAAAATTGCTTGGATCAAAATGGGTTGAATAATGGGTTGTAGAATGGTTTAACATCCAATCCAATCTAATTTTTACTTATTTTATTTGTTCTTTTTAATATTTTAATACTTAATTAAATTATATTTTTTTTGTTATAACTATATAAAACATATCAAATTGAAAAAAAATATGTTGAAGATATTTTAACAAAATCTTTTTCAAATTAATTCGGATTGCATATCAACTCAATTTTAAATAGATTAGGTTGAAATGGGTTGAGCTAATAATTGAACCCTCGGCTTGGTCTTAATTTTTCACCCCTAGTTAAAATTCAAAAACTCAAATGTGTTTGGGTCAAAATGGATTGAATCAAAATGGGTTAAGTAAGGGTTACAGAACAGGTCAAGATTCAACTGGACCAAAATTTTATTAAGTTTTACTTACATTATTACTTTTTTTAGTATTTTAGTACTTAATTAAATTTTATATTTTTTTATTTTAACTATATAAAACATATCAATTTTTTTAAAAAAATATTTTGACAAAATCTCTCTCAAGTCGATTCGGGTTAAATATCAACTCAATTGTTTTAAACGGCTTGAAATGAGTTGGGTTGAGCTGATAAATAAGTCGGTTATTAACCTGTCCAAACTTCAATGAGTTGGATGGGTTGAACTGGTTGGATTTAATTTTGTCATTCCCTACAAAATATAAATATGATAAGTAATACATAGGTTGTGTTTTATATGATGGAAAATATTTTCCATGAAAAATGTTTTGTTGGACAAATAAATCAGTGAAAAATAATTTTAAAGATATGACAAAACTTAATCTCACCAAGGATATGATCTTAGATAGAAAGGAGTGGAGGTCGTGAATTAGAGTAGCAGGCTAATTGGTTGGTAGAGTTAGGTGAATATCTGACCTTGAGGTATAGTAGGATAGCAAGAATAGTCGTGCTTATATCATGTTTGTCACTATTTGTCGTATGTGTGTTAATTTTATCATATTTACATATTGCTATGTGTTTTTTATTTTTAGTCGTCCTTTCTTTCTTGTTGTCACATCTAGTTTATTTTGCTTATGGATTTTTGAGAGGAGTATTCCCAGGAAACAACTTCTACTTCTATGAGGTAGTGATAAGATCTGCGTACATTCTACCCTTCCAAAACCCACTTGTGAAATTTTACTAGATATATTGTTGTTGTTGTTTGTTTGTTTGTTTGTTTGGCTAGTGAAAAAGATATTTTCAAAAGTAATTTTTTATTTTTAGAGAGTAAAAATTATATTTTAAGAAAATACTTGCTAATACAAAAATATTTTATAATTTAAAATATTTTTTAAAATAAATATTTTAAATCTTTTCGAGGGGGTGGAGTGGAGGATACGGAGCCTGAGGGGCTGGTGGGGTGGTAGAGACAGGGTGGAGTAAAAATATTCAAAACTTGAAACTTTTAAAAATATTTTTTTTTGTACGTTTGGGAGGAGAGGAGGGACGCCGGGGGGGAGGGTTTCAAGGATGGGATGGAGTAAAAAATTAGATAAAAAAAATTTTGTTGAAAGACCGAGAGCTTGTTTGAACAACTAACAAAAACAAAATAAGGATGATGATGCTAGTAATTGAAGTAGTTCAACTATTGTGTCTTATATAGTAAGAGAATTTGTGATTTTGTGGTTTAGCATGTGCAAAATTTTCCTTTTTGTTAATCATACTTGAGTTAACTGAAAACAAGAAGTAAAAAAGAAGTTTGGCAGATTTAACCAAATTTATGCTAATTTAAATTGCAAAGATCTTAACTACATGTGGGGATGATAATGGGGTAGAGTGATTTCGGTGTGAAGCGAGTTATTATATTTACCAGGCGATTAATATTTTTGTAGGGCAAGGTGGGATAAAAAAGAAGAATACGCGAAACGGATGCAAACTAAAGTTATTTTTTTTTAACTTCAATACAATTTACAATGTCATACTGGAAATGGTTTTATCATGCTTCAGCTCTATGCAGTGAAATACTTGCACCATTATTGCATAACCTTTAATATTTGATATTTGGAAACAAAAGTTTACCAACTCATAATTTGGTTTCATGTTTAGAAGTTTTGCAAGCAGGGCGGGGTGGGATGGGTCTATGAGGGGTAAAGCGACGCGGGTTAAAAATAAAAAAATTCATTATGTAAGGTAGAATAGGATGATTTAAAAAATTTGTTGGTTAAGTTTAATCCGTCTTATTGTCATTCCTAACTACATGGATCACAATAATTAAATACAGTACAAAAGAATTAACAGGAGACTGATTTATTAGTGTGTTAATAGGGATTATATTTCTTAAATATAACTTATCTGTCGAGTTGTGAGACTAATTCTTTTGTAAAATTATGTGATAATGCATATAAAATGTCCCATAAATCTTAAGTAGGTATTTATACTTGTTTTCCTTTCGAAAAATAGAGAAATCATAGTAATTTTTATTGCACGCATATTAAATATCATTCATGGTATAATAATTGTATTGCTCGTTTATCAAAATATATACATTTTAATTCAGCTTTCACTACAATTACTAAGATCCCGATCTGAAGAAATTTGTTCAAACTAACAGCACAATGCGCCGGCAGCCAGTCACCACCGCTGCGCCGCCTTGAATGTAGACATCGCTGGCGGATTGCGTCTACCACAGTTCTGGCAAACGGAGATTTTTGAAGCCTCTAGACAATTAGAGCTCGCACCAGCTTCTGTTCAATTTCCAGTCTCCGTGACCACCGTGAGTGATCCGAATTTTCCGGTTCAATCATATTTCCTTACATGTATACTTGACAATGCACAGCATTATTCTTCTGAATGCACAATTAATTCTTCTGAATCGACAATGCACGATTCTCACCTTGCACTGGATCACATTTTCATTTCGTGAAGTGCGGATCCATGCTTATTTTTCACTAGCGAAGTGCCAATCCTAATTCACTGGTAGTGCAAATGTTAGGCTCCCTATGGACCTTTTAGGCCTTTTTGTTTTGCTTATATGGCTGTCGCGATTGCAGGTTTGAGGCGAATGTGAAAGGAATCATGGTTAACATGGTCTTATAGTTTTTTGAAAGCAACGCAGCTGAGCTATAAGCTCCTTGAGTGCGTTTGGTTTTCGGTATTTAGATTCCTGATGGACTCTTTGGTGTAAAAACTAGCCTTAAACAGTTTCTGGTATCATTCAACAAAGTGAATGGACAACTAAAGTTATGGGAAGAAAGAAGTTGACTAATGATTCTTTGTTCTGAATTTGCTTAAATCAATATGCATAATCTCATATCGAAATCTTGAGAGGAACAAATATTTACAATTAAAATTTTTAAAACTTAGCCTGCTGTTTTTTGTTTATAGTTCTCAGCACGAATAGACTTTTTGGGTTAAGCTTAGAATTGATTGATGACTAGATTTGCATTTCAACTGTGTCATATGATGACACCTATTTGCCCATTTGATTTTTATTGTGGTTCTTCTCAAGGCTGATTATCTTTTTTTTTTTCTGTTCTATGGCAGAATGGAGTCTGAATCCACTAGTTCATCTCCACAACTCCCCGCTAAACCTTCTGATGCTGAAGCTCCCATGCCAATTCCTTCCCAGGAAGATAATTCTGCTCAGAACACATCTAAGTCACCTGCATCAGCCATATCATCTTGGGCGAAAACATTAAACTTTCCACAGCCTGTAGCACCTGGGCAGCAGGGATCAACGGTTGGAGATGCTGGGACATCTTCCTTCTCACGTTTTGCTAGTGGACTTGCTTTGCCATTCACTTCAAAAGCTTCTGCAGCAAATGATCACGCTGGAGGCAACCCAACAACCACACAATCAAATGTATTTGAATCAATCACCAAGGGTTTAATTGACACATCTCTGAATGCTGTGAAGGCTGTACAAGTTAAGGCACGACATGCCGTATCTCAAAACAAGCGAAGATACCAGGTAGATCAGAATGTCACTACTTATTCCAAGTCAATACCATTTAGTTTGCAACTCTATGCATTACCCTTAGTTTTTCTTACTCATATGAGATATGAAGTCAATAGCATTTACTTAGCAACTCTAGACATTACCCCAAATCTCTCCATGATCATATTGATAAAAGCTGAAGAAATCCTTTTTCTTTGTTCATTCCTTGAAACTTTAGAGTGACGCTTAAATTACTTTACCTGCCAAAAGGAGCAACAAGCTGTGTGGAAACAGTTTGTGCCTGCTTCTTGTGTGTGGCGCAATGTTTCCAAATGTGTCCTCTGAATTTACTAAATAAGATTTGAAATTTTTTTCTTTTGCCTAGATTTGTTTTTTTGTAATAGTGGACATCCTTTGTTGACTCTTACGTAGATACATCGAAGTTTTACTGACAAATGAAGATTAAAAGTTCAACATGGTTCTGACACTGTTTTCACTTAGACTACATTATTTGCTTACTTTGTCTTATACAGGGAGCTAAGCTTTCTTGATATTGCATATTCATACATCATACAGACGCAAAAAGTAACTTTATCTGATTAGAAAAGCACGAGTTTCTCCTCAAATTCCTAATTCAAGTCCCTAAATGCACCTCCCTGTTTCTGACATGGTCCTTTCCTCTTTTTGGTATCCCAAAAAGATGTTGACTTCTTAAAATGAAGGTACAATTTTTTAATCCCAATAAGTAAACTCAACCTGAATAACAAGCTAAATTGAGTATTGATATGTGTCGCGATCCCATATATTCTTCAGCGAAGCTGACATGACAGCCTTAACCTCAGAGCTCATAAGGCTTTCCTTCCACTTTGATGTCGATATGGTCAGTCTATAGGCAAAGTATGATTTTTTTGATGTTAGCTGAGTATTGTTGTAAACTGGTCAATTAAAACAGGAGGATGGATTTGATTTGGATATGACTTACATAACAGAGAATATCATAGCTATGGGTTTCCCTGCAGGCGACATGAGCTCTGGTTTCTTTGGATATGTTGAGGTAAACATCGCCCATATGTACTTTTTGGATATTTTCCATTTATTCCAGACCTACGTCTCTAACGTATTAGATGGATGATACAGGGGTTCTATCGAAATCACATGGAGGAAGTGATCAAATTTTTTGAGACTCATCATAAGGTACTTCAGTAAACTCAATCACTTTTTGTCCTCCGTAACTCTATTGAAGTGCATCTTATACTTTTTACAAGAATAGTGCTTCTTGAAATACCATAGCTATGGTTTTTCAGGGTAGTGAATGTTCCAAGGTTGCTGTAAAAGTGGCTGCTCATCATGATGTTTTTTTGGATCTTCGGTTGTCAAACTTCTGTTAGAACAATTTCTGGTAGAATTTTAGGGATGTAAGATTCAGAACTTTGCTTTCTTAAGTTGTATTTGCATTTTGTATAGTAGTATATAAGGGAGAATTTCTAAGAAGAGAACTGCAGTAGCATTTGAGTGTGTTGATACCAATGTGTCCCAAAGACTAAAACATCTCTGTTTTTTCTCTTGTGGCTGAAAAATAATATGTAGGTATTCTTTCTCTAGAGGAAAATGTGAGAGGGAGAGAGAAATGCTCTTTTTTCCGTCCTCTGGGTTTAAGCAAGACTCGGAGGGGGGCAGGGGGCTTTCTGGTTCAATTGTATGTTTTCATTGATTTATTTCTTACTGCAACTCCTCTCTTGCAATGCAGGGAAAATACAAAGTTTACAATCTTTGTTCAGAGAGATTGTACGATGCTTCACTATTTGGAGGAAAGGTGAAGATTTCTTCCTATAAATTTAATTTTGATTCCGTCAAATTTTGAGGTTTGGCGGATAACTAGCTACATGTTTGCTATTTTATCAAAGAGACTGTGCTATGTGCTCATTGAAAAAGTCATTCTTAGGATTATCCTGTCAAGAAAAAGAGGAACTTTTTGCTGATTAAATCTAACTTGTTAGTTTTATTATCATGTACTCAACAAGGTTTTTTGGGTACTGCTCTCACCTATTATGAAAAGCTCCTTCACTTTTATGGGTCCAAATGCTGGCTAATAAAAAACAAGTAGGAAGCATAATTCCAAAACAATCTCAATCTGACTAATAAGCTAATGGACTGCTACAATGCCACCTGTAGAGAATTTGTTTGATCCGATCCAAATGTCCAGTTCATGCTTCTAAATCAGTTGGGACTCCTGGAATAGATTCCCAGTACCACATGCTTCTAATATACATTCTAGTTAACTCAGAAACATAAAATAGATGGCTGATAGTGGAACATCTCCGTTGTTGATATGATACTATTACCTAAGACTTACTCTGTACTAGTTCACTTGTGGGTTACAGAGCCACAAAGTGGGAAAAAAATTGTTTCTGTAAGGATTTTGGTGAGTAGCTGTTCATTTTATAATTTTGTTCGAAGAATTTTTGCAGGTGTAGAAGTCTAGAATTTTTTGCAGTTGCATATTGTTACATCTTCAATTAGATGATTTCTGTTGAATATGAACAGGTTGCATCTTTCCCTTTTGATGACCACAACTGCCCGCCAATTCATCTTATTAAACTGTTTTGCATAAGTGCATATTCATGGTTGAAGGAGGACATTCTAAATGTGGTGGTTGTACACTGTAAAGCTGGAATGGCGAGGACAGGACTTATGATTTGTAGCCTCCTTTTGTTCTTGAAGGTGAAACCTACTACATGAAAAATAATAGCTTGTGATCTGAAATTTTTGCATGGTTTCTCTCATTCACACTTTTTGTTTTACCCTTTTTTGGCTATTCAGTTTTTCCCAACAGCTGAGGAATGCATCAACTATTATAACCAAAAAAGATGCATATATGGGAAGGCTCTTGTTCTTCCAAGTCAGATGGTTAGTCAACAACACCTCCAATGAAACATATTGCTATACAGTGATTTATTTCATTTGATTTAGCTAATGACTTTTCTGCTTTTCCTAGAGGTATGTAAAATATTTCGAGCGCATCTTGACTCAATTTGGCGGTGAAGCTCCGCCTGGACGTAGGTACATTTCTTGTTAACTATAGTTAATTCTTGATCTAATCTTCAAGAAGTAATTAACTAGTTCATGCTGCAGGTGCATGCTGAGAGGATTTCGATTCCACAAGTGTTCATCCTGGATAAGGCCTTCAATTACTATATCTAGTCACAGTGGTAGGTTTTTCAGCACACTATTGGCAAAATAATTTCCATCTATAATCCTATTATAAATATTGGATTGATTAGACATATCTCCTCTTTATCAACATTGGATAATATTCCTGGGACACAAAAGATATGATAAAGACTAGTTATCAGATAGTTATAGTAATATGTAATTTGATATCTCACACGGCCCTGGACCGGAGAAAATGAGCACTCAAATTCCATGCGAAACAGATTCAGAATTTTGGAGGATTAGTTGATTGTAGAAGAGCTGAGCATTCATGTGAATTGGTCGTTAGGAGTGCTATGGCCTTATTAGTTGGAAGTACTTACCTTCAGAAAATCAAGTGGCCTCTTCACATTCTTCTAGTCCAAATGCTGGGACATTTAATGCTACACATTGTATCTGTTGAGATGCGTCGTGAAGAAAACCTCATATTAGTGATTTCCTTCGAGTTTGAATATTTTTAGTGTTGCTTCTACCAAGTAGGGTGCATTTTATCCCGTCAGTTTGCAAGGATAACTCAATCCAGCACAATTTTTATGTTGTACTTTCTACAGGCATCCTATTCTCAACAAAAAAGCATCCAAAGACTAAGGACCTTATGGTAAGTTAGTTCAGTCTCTTTGTATGGAGCTTTGCTTAAATGTTTCCCTCACTTACACTTGTTTTAAAAGCCATATTCAGTGTCAAAGTTTTTGTCCCTAAGTGAAATATCATTCCTAATTGTTGTGCCATTGTTATTGCAGCCTGAAGATTTTTGGATGCGAACACAAAGAAAAGGAATTATGGTTTTTGCTTTACCAGGTGAACCTGGTCTAACTGAGTTGGCAGGCGATTTCAAGATCTATTTTCATGATCACCAAGGAGATTTCTATTGGTTTGCAATTGATTCCTTTTCTTTTTAGCATTTCATATATGTGTACTTGCGATAAGGATCTATTTATCGTAATTTAAAGTAGGGAGACCCACAAAAGAGTAGAAAGGGGTGGGGGATAGAGAAACCTCTTAGACTAATCATTAATGAATCATTATGTTCTAGTGCTACCCATAGCAACTCCTTGTGAGAAGAGGACTGCATGAGAAAACGTTAGCTGAAAAGTTTTTTGGGCACATAAGAATTTCATCCCTTTTTCCATTACAGCTGGTTAAACACTTCAATGATGGAAAACAGACTGATTTTAGATGTCACAGAATTGGATGGCTTTGATAAGGTAATTGATTTGCTTCTCATATGTAAACATTGTAATTTGTAAGGGTCTGGACCAATATCCTTTCTGAATATCCCTTCATTTGTTCCCGTGGATATAGCATTTTAATTTCATCTAGTTTCTAATTGAATTTCTCTCTTCTTTCACATCTATAAACATCTTTTAGAGGAAACTACCATCTCCAGGATTCAGAGTTGAGATTGTGATGGTGGATTATGATGGAAGTGCTCCAGTAAAATCCAAGGCTGCTGGTGCTTCCAAAGGAAAGGACCCAAGACAAGGAAACATTTGTTCATCCACTGAAGGAACCAAAGCTAATTTGGACAAGAACAAGGTGTCCGGGGACCAAAATCGTGGTGATGATGTTTTTTCAGATAGTGAAGGGGAGGAAGGTACATCTTCGAGTACAAAAAGTCGGACTAGAGATTCACAACCTCCTGCTGCTGCCGGAGTTGACTCTGGTTCCCAGAAGGAACAAATTGCCAATCTAGCTCATAATGCCGAACAACTTTCTCTTAGAAACAGCGATCCTAAAAATGGCGCAAGCGAGATCAAGAGTGAAACAGTTGAGAGAGCTGCTCTTCCCAATCTCGGCTCAAGTGATATTAAAGCCATAGCAGCAGATGCATCTGTGTTTAGTTTTGGAGATGATGAAGATTATGAAAGTGAATAAACCACAAAATGTATTTGATCCTTGTTTCAAAATTCCTCTCTAGGTCCCAATTTCTTTTCTCACAAGAATAGTAGTAGTTATTTGTTCGAGTCAGGAGAATTCTTCACCTCTTTAGTTTTCTTATTGTCCTCCATTTCTTTGGCTCAGCTTAGGTTCTTTACATTGATTTAGATTTTCAGAATAATCATCAGGTGCTATCTTAAGAATACACAATCCATGTACCAAGAGATCTTGTACTAATCAAACAACGTGTATGACATGACGTCGAGTTCTTCAAATGCTTAATTTGTCTATTGCTAATTCTATAACTTCGAAATGCAGAACCTCTCTCTTTGCCCTTTTCAATCAAGCCGCCAGAGGCGAATAAGTTAAAATAAAGAAGGTTCAGATTAATTACTTGGAAGTTTCTATTTGCACTTATATTCAAAACACATGAAAGTTTCTATTTGCGTTAATAGTACATTATTAGAAATTTCCTTTGACACTGTTAAATATATAGATAGAAGGCCATAAAAGAAAAAGAGGTACACAATACTCGGCCAGTATAGACGAATTATTTAGACCGTTTCCTTATCAAGCTAGTGATTCAAACTTGATCATCCATTTTAATAACTCAGTCAATAACATAACTGACAGAATGTTTGTTGGCAGTCAACACACTTAAATTTGCTTATTTGCCCTTTAGTAATTAAATGTCTTCAGTTTGCAGATAGTTTAAACTATTTTGACTAATCCTTCTGTTGAAACAGCCTTTCCATTACCTTATTTGCTTAATCAAAACTTAGACAAATAAAAAGATTACCTTTTCTGTTTTTCTTTTTCTTTTTTACTTCTATTGCAATTTCAACCCTTCCCAGAGTCTTTTAGTCTCCTAGATAGGAATGTAATAATTAACACAGGATTAACGATAGGGCTAGCGAAATGGTTAAACAAAATGACCCATGAATTGAATAATCAACTTTAAAAATGAATCAAGCTGGTACTTGGGTGCCTGGTAGATAAGAATCAAGCAGCTTTTGTGAAAGAGAGATCCTTAGTGCATAACATTTTGATATGTCATGATCTCCTAAGGCATTACAATAGAAAGGCATCCCCAAGATGTATGATGAAAATTGATCTCCGAAAAGCTTATGACATGGTAAGTTGGGAGTTCATAGAGGAGGCACTAGATGGATATACTTTGTTAAGTTGATAATGATATGTGTGACATCAACGAAATTTTCTATTAAAGTAAATGGAGAGGACACGATATTTTGAGGGTAAAAAGAGGGTTGCGGCAAGGAGATCCCATGTCACCATTACTAATTGTTTTGGTTATGAGATACTTGTCTAGAGCTCTGAAGAAGATGGGAGACTTGCCAGATTTTAAATTTCATCCAATGTGCAAAGATACTAAGCTGACTCACTTGATATTTGCTAATGACTTGATGTTATTTTGCAAGAGTGATATTAACTCAGTATCGAGAATGATGGAGGCATTACAACACTTCAGCAAAGTTACAGGATTGGTGGCTAACATGGACAAATCGAATAATTTTTTTGCAAGGGTGGGTGATCAGGTCCAAGAGCACTTGCTGAAGTTGACAGGCTTCTCAATTGGTACTCTACCCATCAGATACCTCGGACTGCCTCTATCATCAAAGAAATGTTAATTGATAAAATTACCTAGAGGATCACTACTTCATACTCCAATTATGCAGGGAGATTGCAAGTGATGAATGTTGTTCTTTTTTCTATTTATAATTTTTGGGGAACTGTATTCATACTGCCACAAAGCATATTGAAGGAGGTTGATAAGAAGTGTAGGGAATACTTATGGGGCAGGAAAGAGGATACAAGGAAGGTAGATTTAGTAGCATGGGAAAAAATATGTACACCAAAAAAGAGTGGAGGTCTTAATGTCGAGCTGTAAAACGTAGAACATAGCAGCTGTAGGGAAGTTAGTATGGCAACTTGCTTGTAAAGAGGATACACTATGGATAAATGGGTGCATGGTCTGTATATGAAAGATGGAGAAGATATGTGGAATCACATTCCTCCAGCTGATTGTAGCTGGTACTGCAGGAAATTGAATTCGATCAAACAAAGCATGGTTAATTGGTATCGAGATGGGTTGTATTGTTTAACTGAGAATGGCACGTATTCAGTAAGTCGAAGTTATATCAACCTGATGGGGGACTTGGAGAGAGTAAGAGAAGTTGATCTGGTGTGGAACTCCATGTACTACCTAGACACAGATTCATTCTTTGGTTGGCCAACCAAGATAGACTGTTAACAAAAGAGAGAATGGGAAACATGCAAATCCAAGTGGATGATAAAACATGCTGGCTATGCAATGACAACAAAGAGGAATCCCAATTTCACCTATTCTTTGAATGTAAGTGGACAAAGAAAGTACAAGAAGAGCTGGAAAGATGGTCAGAATGCAGAGCTCCAGGAAATCAGGTGCTATCATGTTTAAAATGGATAAGGGAGAGACACTGAAGAAGCTTCAGGAAAGAATTGACAGCAACATCTATGGGGGCAAGGATCTACCGCACTTGGAAGGCAAGACTGTAAACAATTTAGAGGAAAAACTGTAGACATAGAGTATGTCATTACACAGATCAAGAAGGAAATTATAGAGAGAATTCAACTCGTCAAAAGCTCTAGGAAAACAAGGAAATGTAGTAGTTTAATTCATAAAATTTGTAACTAGTTGCTGTTCTTTGAGGCTCAAGGATGACTAACACTTTGGTTAGGAGTCCTAAGAGTGTTCTTTTTGTGTAAATATTGTTTTTCTATGATAATCATTTACAGTTTACCAAAAAAGAAACTTTAAAAATGAATCATATTTGGACATTATCCATAATTTCATGAATTCTTATTTTCTAAAAGTTTAAATTTATTTCAACTTTTAACTAGTGTACTCACCTGGTTATTTATGAAGTAAGTCAATAATAATTCATAGTAGGTTAACCTACTTTTTATTAATATTAAATTAAATATAAACAAATTCAATACGGTTTATTCAAGGGGAGGTTTCACGATATATGTTATTTGTGGATAACATAATACTGATTGATAAGATTCGAACTAAAGTTAATGATAGATTGGAAGTTTGAAAGCATACTTTGGAATCCAAAAGGATCAAACTCAACAAGAGCGAAGCAGAATATTTGGAGTGCAAATTCAAAGTTGTGAGGGATGAAGTACACATTGAAATGCAGCTTGCACTCAATCTATTCCCAAGAGAGAACTTTAAATATCTTAGGTCCATCATCTAGAGTAGTGGTGATATCGACAATGATGTTATCATAGTATTAGGGCAATACGGACGAAATAGAGACTTGTTTCTAAAGTATTGTGTGATAAGAAGATACCACCTAAACTTAAAGGTCGTGGAGATGAGGATGTTGAGATGGATGTATGGACATACCAGGGGGGATAAGATTAGGAATGAGATCATTTTGGGGGAAGTTAGGGGTGACCTCTGTGGCAGACAAAATTGGAGAAGCAAGACAGCGATGGTTTGGGCATGTGCAGAGAAGAGGTGGTGATGGTCCTGTTATGAGATGAAAGCGGATGGATTTAAGGGTTACACAGAGGGATAGAGATAGATCGAAAAAGTATTATGAGGAGGTGATTAGACAGGATATGGCACAACTTCGTATCAACGAGGACATGACCTAAGATAGAACGGAGTGGAGGTCACATATTAGGGTAGAAGGTTAGACGCTAGTAGGGGTAGGATGATGTCTGGCCTTGTGATATAGTAGATTAGTAGAGATAGTCGTATCTTTATATATTGTGTTGTTATTATCCGTCATTTATTTTTGTTATTTTCTTGTCTTTATAAATTATCAGTTTGTCTTTATAAATTATCATTTGCTTTCAATGGAAGTTATTTTATTTCATATTTAGTATTTTCTACTTTTGAAAATGATATTTTTGTTTTTCGAAAATATCTTTATCTTTATGAGGTAATGATAAAATCCGTGTACATTTTACTGAGATTTCACTAAATATTTTATTATTATATACAAATTCAATATTTTCATTTAATTTCATTTTCACTTGATCATATGCAACCCAACCCACCTATTTGTCCCGCTAAAATTAAGCATCCGCTATCAAAAAGCCAGCACGCAAATAAAAAAACCAAGATTGGTTATAAATTTAAACACGCTTCTTACGTTGAGGATTTGCGTGACTGAGAGGGATACCATATAATAACATCAATGGGGGAAAGATGGCATCAATATACTTAACTCAGACATCACAATTGGACAAGTTTACTGACGTATCTCATAAAATCTTTATCTGATCAATTTTCACCCCTTGGGATAGTCAATTCACTTCATTAACAATTTATGGTTTTTAATTCATCTTATTGATTACTAAACTATACGATGCTTGATGACTTAAGCACTTAATTTTATACCAAGACTATCATAATACCATACTTTCCTCATCCATTTTTATATTGTTCATATTTGATTTCATATATTCAAATACTTTAAACGAACATTACCCGAATGCCTCAAAAACTCTCGTCCATTGCGGGGTAAGGGAGGGTCGGATGTACGAAATCTGACCCTATGTTTAAAAACATAGCGCGACTGTTTTCAGATGACCCATGATGAGCGTCGAAAGTTGCATTGACTAACTGCTACTTCATAATTGAAAGAAGCGCAAACAGTTTAAAAAGTCATTTTGCTTTATTCCATCATACCCCAAAACCAAAAAACAGTGAATTTTTGACTCCATCCGAGATTGATGGAAATATTCAAATACTTTCTTTATTTCAATTTGTTTAACCTACTTTAAAAAAAATAATTTTCTCTTTTTTTAGTAATTTTTTAATTTCAAGTTTCTACTCAACATATTTAAGATCATAAAATTGACATTATTTTAATGCACTTGACATACTTTAAATTTTATGTCATTAAATTTCAAAATATATTAAACAAACTGAAACAAAGAGAATAATAAATAAAAGAATAATTTTGCTATATTACGCCTCTTAATCATAAATCATCTAAATGTAGTAAGGAATTTTGCCGTGAGGATAAAAATAAATAATCCTAAAGTTAAAAAATAATTGAAGGATAAAATTTTAATATCTTGTTTGATTGTCAAATTTGAGATAACTTATCCCACTATTTATCCCAGAATAGTTAGTTTGAGGATAACTAATCCAATTGTTCCGAACCCAATGACCGCAAAGAGTGAAAATAGAATTGGACAACCATTTTTAATGTACCAAACAAGTAAAATGGACGGCGATAGTATGCATGTTGAGGGAGAATTTACTTTACAAGACACTTTTATCATCCAAGAACCAACATGAACAAGGCTATTTGTTACCGACTTAGACTTATGCTAAGACTATAACATATTGCTATCACAAATTTTGACCTAGGCATACTATGGAACAGACAAAAAAATCCAACAAAAAGCTCATATATTAGGAAGTGAAGATGTACATCTGCACAATGTATTCAAGACCATAAATTCAACAGTTAAAAAGATTAATGAGAGAATTTGAACACGGACCATTTTATGAACAAGTACAGCTAAACAAATTTAACAGTATGTTTTCTCACTTCTAACATTTGTTTTCATAATATTCTTTAACTCTCACTGGAATTGTTCCGAACCCAATGACCGCAAAGAGTGAAAATAGAATTGGACAACCATTTTTAATGTACCAAACAAGTAAAATGGACGGCGATAGTATGCATGTTGAGGGAGAATTTACTTTACAAGACACTTTTATCATCCAAGAACCAACATGAACAAGGCTATTTGTTACCGACTTAGACTTATGCTAAGACTATAACATATTGCTATCACAAATTTTGACCTAGGCATACTATGGAACAGACAAAAAAATCCAACAAAAAGCTCATATATTAGGAAGTGAAGATGTACATCTGCACAATGTATTCAAGACCATAAATTCAACAGTTAAAAAGATTAATGAGAGAATTTGAACACGGACCATTTTATGAACAAGTACAGCTAAACAAATTTAACAGTATGTTTTCTCACTTCTAACATTTGTTTTCATAATATTCTTTAACTCTCACTGGAATTAATCATCACCATTACCATTTGACCACCTGCGGAGTGTGCAAGCAATGAGGCTCCTTCCCCCGAAAAATCCAAACCATGGCTTAGATGCTGATGATCGGCCTACATTGCTTGTCGATGGAACATCAGTGGCACTAATTATAGGCATTGTATGTTGAAACTCTGCTGGTTCTTCTATTGCTCCACCTTCACTTGCACTACCATCCACAGGTTCAATATCAATTTCCCCACCATCGAGATTCACTGATAGTGATCGCCTCTTAGCTCGTAACAAATCTGCAACATCGCCCGTAACGTGCTTGCACTTCTTGACCTTGATTTTCACCAAATTAGGGCAACCCCAAGCGAAAGATTCAATCCCTTCATCTGTCACTTCACATCCCTTGATACACAGCTTCTTCAAGGCCATACATTTTGTGGCAATACAAGATACTTCAGGATCTCCAATTGTGTCACTACCACAAAGTGCCAATCTTTCCAACTTTTGACAATTAGAAGCTATTGCCAATATACTAGTCGACGTAGGATTCAGACCGATAAGCACCAATTCTTTGAGATTTGAACTATTCTCAGCAATTGCAACTAAACCCTCATCTCCAATCCTATTTGTCCTCCATCCATCAATGTGAAGCTTCCTCAATAACTTGCACTTCCTAGCCACTGCTACAACTCCAGCATCCGTGCATTCGGGTGTCTTCACCAAATGCAGAGTCTCCAACTTTGGACAGTTTGATATTGCTGTAAGTCCAACGTCACCAACTTGAAGCCTCTCCAAATGAATCTCAGCAACATGATTTTCCCTACTTCCAATTGACTCAAAAAGCCTATCCCAATCACCTAAACACCTCAACAACTTCAAAGTCTTTAAATTCTTAGACCCAATAATCAAAGGTGCGAAACATAGACCATTGTACAACTCCTTCAAACATATGGATTTAAGCGATGAAGCAGCAGTTCCTGGCCCAATTGGGTCAGCGGCAAACCCATCATTGATACCTCGAAGACGCTTCACAGATAATTCCTCAAGGGAAGAACAATTATCAAGCAAAGCATTCATACCGTTGGCTCCAAACATGCAAGACCCACAAGAGAATTTCTTCAAGCTCTTACAATTCCGAGCAAAAGCAGCCATACCCACATCGGTAACATCACGGCAACCGCGAAGCTTTAGGCGAACAAGATTAGAACAACGAAGGGAGACAAGGGTCAGAGCTTCGTCGTTTATGCTCACCGATTTCCGATCACATCGGAGAGCAAGTTTGGTAACAGAATCGAAACGGGAGAAGATGGTGGGAATATGCGGAAGAATCTCAACTTTCGCATTTAGGGCAAGGCGATGACGGCTTTGACCCTCCACCAGAAGCCATCTTCGGCAGACAAGGGAACACTTTTTCCGGTCCCCTGAACTCAGACACTGGAAAATCAAAGCCAAACAATCATCGGGCAGATCATCCGTGTAATCTCGGTTCCCGAGAACAAGCGGAATCGTTGACTCATCTTCATCTGAATTCGTAAGGGAGAAAAAATCAGACTGGGAATGGTCGGAGGTGGAACGGTGGTGGTTAGGAGGTGGGGTAGGATGAGGGATGCGGTGGCGGTGTTTCAGCCCACCGCCGCAGTGGGTGGACGAATATTGGCCCATTTTTTTAGGGTTAAAGAGATCTAGGGTTGGAAAAAAGGAAAAACTGGAGATTTAGAAAGAACTGAAAATGGGGAGAATTTATATTAACAGGAAGAAGAAGGATACTTTGACATCTGACCGGTTAAAAGGTGGAATATCACAGGAAAGAAGAAGAAGAGGAAATGTGCGCGTCCTCGTCAATATCGTCCATGGCCGACTAATATTGGAATATTGAGTTGGAAGAAGAAAGTATATGGACCAAAATGCCCTTGGCCTTCTATTTTACACATTTTCTATTTCTTTATTTGAATTTGTTTAAAATCAAAACTAACTAATTTATATTACTCAAAATAGAAAATCTATCTAACTTACTAGGTTCAAACATCTACAAATATATAAAATTGACATGATCAAATATACATGGGCAAGATTGTCCAAATTCATCTTAATCTATTCCCAAA
Organism: Solanum sejunctum; assembly: GCA_025642045.1. Classification (NCBI taxonomy): domain Eukaryota; kingdom Viridiplantae; phylum Streptophyta; class Magnoliopsida; order Solanales; family Solanaceae; genus Solanum; species Solanum sejunctum. Next base: position 27,156,106 of record JAOTQJ010000049.1, on the reverse strand, counting down.
GAGAAAGTTTTAAATATTTTGGGTCTATTATTCAAAGTAATAGTGATATTAATAATGATGTCGCATATTGTACTGGAACAACATGGACCAACTAAGGTTTATCTCTATATTGTATGGTAAGAAGATGCCACATAAATTTAAATTTAAAGATAAGTTTTACAGAGTGGTAATTAGAATGTCTTAGCTATATGGGATGGAGTGTTGGTCAGTCAAAAACTCATATGTTTAAAAGATATAGGTTATGGAAATACAAGGGGTGATAAGATTAAGAATGAAATCATTCGAAAAAAGTTAGGGGTGACCTTTGTAGAAGACAAGATAAGAGAAGTGAGATCGCAATGGTTTGGGGCATGCTCAGAGGAGGAGTACAGATGCTCCTGTTAGGAGGTACAAGATGCTTAATTTAGGGGTTACGCAAAAGAATAGAAGTAGATCAAAAAAAGTATTAGGGAGAGGTAATTAGACAAGATATGGTGCAACTTTACATCACCAAGAACATGACCTTAGATAGAAAGGATTGGAGGTCGTGTATTATGCTAAAATGTTAGTTGGCTAGTAGTGGTAGATTGTTGTCTTACCTTGTGATACACTAAGTTAGCCGAAATAGTCGCATTATTCTATATTGTGTTATTAATTTTTGTTATTTATTTTGTTACTTTTTTGTATTTATAAAATTATCGATTGCTTTCTGCTCTTGTTATTTTTTCATGTCTTATATTCTCTACTTTACAGGCTGATACATTTGAATTGAGAGTCTTCTGAAAATAACTCCTCTATCTTTATGTGGTGGTGGTGAGGTTTACATACGTTTTACCCTCTCCAGATCTCACTTATGAAATTTCACTGAATATATTATTATTATTGATGATATAACTATTCCGATAATATTGATAATATTTTTAACATTAGTGCATCCGATACTAATAGCACATTCGAAAACTTTTTCTAATACTGTGTAATCGTGAATTTTTCAACATATTGAACTGATAATTCATATTTCATTGGCGTGAAATAGTTTTTCAAAACTATCTAAAATTGCAAAATTAATACTTGCTCTCCAATCATTAGTCTGCAATCCTGCATATGCAAACAACAAAATATCATGTTGCATATTTATCAATTTATGTACGTGATGATTTTTAGTTAAGGAGTAAGAAATTAATTTTTTAGGTAAAATGAATCTTTAGTTTGACATGTAATAATTCATTTTATATGCTAGGTTTTGTAAGAAAGGAAAATGTTTTACTAAAGTTCTCCCTTCGTCTAGAGACGGGATAACGTATTTATATGGGATTCATATGAATTTAATATTTTAATTGAAAAATATAAATTTATATGTAAAAAGTTTCTGAAATTGTAACAAAACAATTAATATGGATCCATCATTTTGAAATACTTTGAGTTCAATATTAGATTTCAGAAATGCATGAATCAATTTATCTTTGTCTCAATTTACGTATTTTAGTTTAATTAGAGATAAAGTTCAAAAATAAAGAATTATTTTTTAATCTTGTGATATTAATTAATAAGTTTAAAAATGTAAAAAGAAAAATTCATTAAACATTTATTATGCAATTAATTTTTTTGAGTGGCAGGAGGCCTATATTCTGATCTCAGAAATAGGTTATGTCTATTTTGTACATGTTTTCTTGATCGTACGGTAATATTTTATGATTATTATTTTTTTTTAAAAAAAAAGTAAAAAGTAAGAGTTTGGGATGGTAGATAGTGGGAGCTAAGGGGATTAGGTCTGTTGCAATAGGAAATAATGAAATGTTACTATGAAATTTGTTTGTTTTTATTTTTCATTTTCACTGGTTAAAAAAACGTTAATCTTTTTTTTCCCCTCTTAGGAACTTATTTTTCAAAAAAAAATATATATTTTTTAAATTTTTTTGACCAATCTAATATGAAAACAATTGCAAAATATTTCTCGGTACCAAATACACCCTAACTCTGTCTTATTACAAGTATCATATATCATAATTGGAAAAAAATTTTGTACAAATTTATTTAACTCGTGTATTATATAGTTGGAAAAAATATAGCTAATTAATGAGGAAAACATAACATTAAAGCTAAAATAAAGAAATATTAAATGAATGAGATTTTTTGTGTGCGCTAGTGATGATTATAAATCTCAATTAGCTTGTACATCCACTAATTCACCTAATTTGCTATAGTCTATGATCAGCCTGTTGAAGTAGGTTTTAGGTCCAACTCACACCCCAAAAGCTAGCTCAAAGGGAGGAGGATTGTTTAAAACCTTTTTCAACATGGTATCAGAGCAGGGTTCGTCTCACCCAATGTTGGGCCCCCGAAAAATTGTTCACGCACCAGATGCTAAGCACTGGGCGTGAGGGGGGTGTTGAGACACAAAATTCCACATTGGTGGTTAATGGGATGGGTGGTCTCCTTATAAGATTTAGGCAATTCTCCTCCATTCAAGCTAGCTTTGGGGGTGTGAGTTAGGCTTAATACCTACTTCAACATAATATCAGAGCA
>JAOTQJ010000049.1:27134107-27148442 GCA_025642045.1 Solanum sejunctum | reverse complement strand
CCTTATCTCAGAATGGGCGGGTATTGGGATAATGTTGTTGTTGGATATGTAACCTAGGTTTAAGGGAATACTTTTTTGGTCGGCAATTTCATTAATGATACTACTTAATTTGCCGGTTTGATATTTCTTGTTTTTACTTTAACGATGAACTTTGCCATTAGTTTCAACATATATTTGGTGGAAAATATTGGTGCCAAAATGATGGGAACCAATAGAAGGATTCTTTTCTAGTGACCATTTTGTCAAACGTAATGTCATTTTCATATATATAGTCTAATTATAGGCAGCATGATTCAGCACGATGTATCATATTACAGTTGCACCGTGTTTGACTTTGATAACGACTACGACTAAGTTTGCTTTTACATTTCACTTCTTTTTTTTAAATAAAGAAAAAAGCTCATATAAACTTTTCTTGGTTTTCATTAATTTTTTATGTACAGATGATGTTGACATTAGTTCATAATATTTTAGTAGTACGAAGTGAAATACAATATCGTAATGTATCAACATCTTTAAACACGACCACATAATAATACTCTCCTTGTTTAAAAAAAAAGTTAAACTAGTTTGATTTAACATGAATTTTTTTTTTTTTAAAAAAAAGATTTTTCAATCTTGTGGTGCTAAATAAAAGTTTTGTAAAATGTATCAAAATACCTTTTAATTTTGTCGCTTTAAATATGCCACGTGAAAAATTAAAATTAAAGTTTTGCCAAAGAAAAAAATTGATCATTCTTTTTTAAATATACCAAAAAAGAAAATAGATTATTCTTTTTTAAACGGAGAGAATAATAATAATGACATATAGTAAACTTTGTTTAAGCTTCCTCTCAAATGGATAAAGTAAAAACTACGTGAAATGGTAAATATTTAATAGTTATTATGTATGCTAGTTATAGTTTCGGTTAATTATTGAACGCGATTCTAGTTTGATTAATTTTGTTATAATTTGTATAATTTGATTCTTACTTGTATAAATTTAGGTTTTGCATATGTTTGTCCTAGTTATATGTATATAATTTATTGATACATTTAATTTGTATAAGTTATAAAAAAATTCATAATTGTTAACTATTTATATTAATTTGTTGATACATCTGATTTGTATAAATTATAAAAAATTAATAATTATATATACAAAATTAATATATACTTACCCTATTTATATATTGACAAGTAAAACATACAAATAGAAATACTTATATGAACGAAACTATAGCAGTTGTTGGTAAAATTTGCTCATTCATAAATTTCCATTATGCATGTACAAGATCTTATAGGCAAGAAACAGCTGTTTTCACCATTGGGCTTTCTATCAATTAGGTCCGAAATGGCCAATATCATCAGATGGGCCCAATAGATGTTGTCAAATTGTATTTCGTGAGAAGTAAACATTTTCTCATAAATCACTTTAAAGATAATTGTTACACAATTTATTCTTTCGAGAATATTAGCATCTCCTATAAACTTCCTACCTTACTAGAGTATTTTCGTAGAAATAGTATTCACTGACCACTTTTTATTAATGCTTTAAAAAATTATTGACTGTATTCTCCTTTGACTTTTTTTTTTCAAAAAGAAAAATTTGTGGACATAGTAATTAAGGAAATAATGGGGACTCCTTGTACCCCTTTTTCTTCTTTGTAAATATGAGGTTTAATTTAGATGATCAAGTTTTTTGTAATGAACTCAACTTATATTGGTTTTAAAATTAGAGCTTAGATCCTCCCCAAACTCCTATTTATGAGATTTACTGAGTATGTTATTATTGTTATTGCATTGTTGAAACTATAAAAAACTTTCCATTACCTAAAGTGACTACTTTTTTTTAATGCAATATTTCTGAATATCTAAGTTTAGATTCACATTTTAAGAATATCAAGTTACGTTAAAAACTAGGAAAGGAAATAAGCACATGGAGGGCAGTGGGCACAATTAGGCTTTAGTTCTCCATAGGACCGTGGCTAGACTAGTTGGGTCAGCTAGGCCCAATTCATAATTTGATAAAGTTGGATTAAGATTTTTATAGTCCATTTAAAATAGAGCTTTTTAGTTTGGCCCAGATAAGTCTGTTAAACTTTAGGGTTTGAATTGGCCCGTGGTCCAAATAAAAAATTATTAAAAATAAATTAAATACAATACTAAAAATAATAAGAGGAGTCTAAATTTAGTCTTAAACCATGCGTATAAAAATTAGAAAGTTCAAAAAACTAAATATGAAAAAATATTATCTTGTGCATTTGTATCCAAAATATTTACATAAAATGACAATTATTTTAGATTGAAATTATAGAATCAAATCTTTATTTAAAGTCAAACTTAATAAGTATTATTAAAATTATTTTATTTATAAATTTGAGACTTTATTAACAATAGTAAAACGTTATGTATATTGTCTTGTCGATATTTATATTAATATTTTAAAATTAGAATTTAAAATCTAATTAGTGCTAATATTTTTTTTTACAAAAAGTGAGTTGGACTGATGCGGTCCGTAGCACACGTAATTGTGGGTTAGGATGACTATTTTTTGGTCTGTCAAAATAATGAGTCAGTCTGGTATGACTCATAAGTTAATATTTTGTAAAAGAAAAAGAAATAAAGATTCATACTCACTGTGAAAAGATTGTATCCATATGTGAAAGTATTATTTTACAAAACAGATATCTAGTTACTATTAGTTAATAGTTAACTAGTGAATATTTATAAAATTATGTGTATACAAAAGTTTGTAAAATATTGCAAACATTTATTTATAAAACAACAAATATGAAGAGTCATAATATTTATAAATGTGGTGTCTTATGATATTCTAATATCTTATTTATGAACTATGATTGGCTTATTTGATAATATCGTATAATTAAGAATTGAGGAAATTTTTATAGTTTTCACGACTCGTTGATTTTCATATTCATGAGGGAAAAAAATATAGATGTTAAGACATTCAAATATAATTACATATTCAAACAAAACGTCAACTTCAAATTAATTTAATTTTAAATCATATCGAAATAGTACACAATTATTTGTCTAGTGTCCCAATCAACTGTGTGTGTTGCTTGCAGGTCGTCGTGAATGACCCTTTTTAATTGCCAAATATGATTCCACTGGTTGTTGTAGAATTAATGCACAGATTCTGACACTTTTTTTATTTTGACTGGGGCATGCAAGAATCATATCATATCTCTTATCGCATGGAAAAAACAATCCACTTTATAACTCTTTACATGTATTAGAATATAGTTCAACTCTGAAGGCAAACATGTACAGTTCTTTTAATAAAGTCACTAAGGTAAAACTGATGAAAAAAAGGAATATTTGCTTCGTGCTATAATTCAGACTAATTTGAGTAAAAAGTATTTACAACTTGTTTTAAATTGCTACCTTCCTCGAAAATCGAATCAATGCTACTAAAGCAATGAAAAGATTTAGTAAAATATATATATATAGCACTAACATTAATATATATACTATATCTGCAATTTTGCTTTATGCATGCATGTTGTGTATCTGCATTTTCAAAAGAGCTGTAAGAATTTATATTTTGTATATATGAAAAAAATGCCCTAGATCCCACTTGTGGGATTTTCCTGGTATGTTATTGTTGTTGTTTTATATATGAGAAAATGAAAAATAAAAATACTACTACTGGTAGGTAAGAGAAAGATGAAAATAGAAAAAGCAAATGAAGTGTCTCTATTTGTGCATTTGATATGTTGGTTCATTGTTGTAACTAGCTGGCAAATACAATGGGATGGTGCAGTAGACAGTAACTTTATCGTACTCAGCGCAATGAAAACTAAAGAAGACAATGTCTGTTGTTTAGGGACTAAAGAATTTTTTGACCTTAATACATTGTATAATCATAAGTGGATTTGAAAGAGTAGAATATTTCAGAAACCTTGTTATCTCTATTTTTGTGGATTAAAAAAGTTGTTTTTGATAATTCATCTGATCAAAAGACGGTTACATAAAAAATAAAATAAATAATAGTAAGATACAAGGTAAGAGCAATAACCCTAGTTAAGAGTGATTATGCGCATGTGCGTGAGCAACTCTTTGATCTCTCTAGGTGCTCATGTTACTTGACAAAAATATATGAAAATGGCTGTATAGGATAAAAATCCTTCGCGATTGAAATCGTATATTTTTGTCTACATGATAAATAACTAGATATATAATATTACTGTGAAAAAGAAGAGAAGGAAGTTGGCCTTCTTCCTATCCCATGTAAAGTGCGACGATTAACACTCCTCATGTACCTAATACCCCACAATCTTAAAAAACATAATGTCTTGTCCAAAAATATGGTACTACTTTTTTTCCCTGCGCTATATTTATTGCTTAGTTATTTTTTAATTGCCAAATCATTAAATTTGTAAGTCAATAATAAAAAATTAATTGGCTGATAAATATTGTGTAGGCAAAAAAAGAGTAGGAAGATAGATCTTTTCTGCTATATTTATGGACAAGATAATATGCTGCTAACATTGCGGGATTATAATAGTAATATTTTAAACTAAATGTATAATGTATTTATTATCTAAACTATGGTTAGAGTCTTAAGAGTCTTTCTTTTATGACTTACTCTTCGTCTATCTTTATTTGTCCCTTATACTATTTTAGGATATTCAACAATATTTGTCTATTTTATAAAATTTAGAGATAATTTTACATTTAGTTTCTAATTTACCCTTATTATTAAATATGATCATTTTTCTATTACATTTATTATATTTAAAAGATAATTTGATAAAATCACTTCTATCATTTAATGCTCTTTAATACATGTGTTAAGTCAACAAGAGATAATTATAGATGGACTGAAATATTCCTCAAACCAGGAAGAAAAGGAAGAGGATAAGGGGGGATTCATTAAAAATGATATAAATAAAAGTAAAATATATTATTTTTAAAATAATAAACAATTAATTTTGTTCCAAATGAGTAAAAGAAAGGAGGAGGAAGATGACCGTTTGAATAAATATATATAAGAAGACATTGGAAAAGACATTAAAAGCATGACAATGCGTAACACCTTTATATATAGTATAGAATGATGAAAAAAAAAAAAGATGTAAAGGGAAACGAAAGAGAGACTACCTTTTTTCCTTCCCAAAAATCCTATTTTTGTTTATTTTTAGCAGCACAGATCTAAGGACCACATAACATTATGTTTTTTGTTTCCCTCGACACCCATGCCTATTTATCTCCTTCAATTGCCAATCCTACACATGCTCCATCTTTTCATGTTCTTTTTCATAAACAACAACGTTATAAAGGAGTGTTTTGCCACGAAATAAAAGCAAAATTATTTTATTTCAAAATTACAGTGAGTTTTATTAATCTTCGAAGAAGGAAGATGAATAAGTGTTGAGGTTTTTTAGAAATGGATTTGGGTTAATGGGTATGATTGTAAATAAAATTGGATTTGATTACATGTGGACCAATAAGAATATTGTCACATGTTTAATTAAAAAAATTATCTATGCCATATCAAATTCTGTTAAAATAAGGAGTAATTTTGGACTTAAATATAATCTTAAGGGCATTTTATATTCAAATAGGTGGATGAAAGAGTATTTCTGAGCCAATAGATCGAAGAGGGACATTTTTGAGTCATTTCTAATACGATAAGGGCATTTTCAACCATTTATTTGGAAATGATCCCACATTTGGACTTGGGTGTGACCAGTTGGATTTTGACTTAAATTAAGATTTTATTTTAACTGATTTATTTATTTAAAATTTAAATTTGATTAACTAGAGAGATTGTACAATTACATATATTATTTTAGATTTTATTGTATTATAATAGATCATTGCTTGTTAATTCCTCAAATTATACTCCATAAGCAATTACTCTCAAAAGATAGTAATTTTTGATGCATCAAAGATTTGAATTTGTCCATATTTCCTTTAATATCGTAAACTCTGAATCCATATATTCCCCAAAAGTATTTGGAATCTATTTAAAATCGTATGTAATTACGAAGAAAAATACTTTTAGCTATGGCTAATTAATATGGTGATAGACAAAAAAGTCTACTCACATTCTTGAAATGACAACAGCGTTTGCAGTACGTAATTCAGACTTTTATCCGGAAACATTAATACTATAATTCAGTTAATTAAAAAACATATACTAAAATATTGGAATGAATTTCGATGTTCATTCAGACAATTAAGTTGTGTATTTATTTTAGAATCCTATGACAATGTTTTTCCTCATTGTATTATTTCAGAATCCTATGACAATGTTCAATATTTAATTACAACCTTCTTTTTACCATTATTTTTGGTTAGTAAGTACAAACCCTCTCAGCTCATTCTTTAACTTTTAGCCACATTTGGCTGAATTCAGAACATGCAGGTGTGAAAGAGAAAATATATATACTGTAGCATTGTGATGTATAATTATAGCAAAAATTTGGATGTATTTAGGACTTCTGTAATTTATGTTTCTAAAATCCTTCATCCTTTATTAATAACATTAGCAATTTCACTAATTACCAAGTATGTAGGATATACATTTTAGTAGGAAAGAAACTCAATACATATATAATGTTGAATTTCTTTAAGGTTTTTTTTTCTTCATGTGATCATTTTTTTATATTTTGATCTCTTTAGTAAATTTTCTAATTCTATCACCAGACACATGCCAAAGATTTTGAAATTCTGCTGCTTGAACATGGCCTGGTTGCATGCCACTACTATGTTTTATTTTTTTGAAAAAAAAAAAAGTGAAAAGCATTAAAAAAATATCTTTTATTTTTTTGAAATTTTATATCTAATCTATCACTCTTTAATTTAAGTGTAACTCAAAAAAATATATAGTTTGGATTAAGCAGATGTAAATTAAATTATAAGCTTTTCAAAACTAGAAACAGTAGTTGTTACATTTTTTATTTAAATTTGATAGGAAATTTATGTTTGGAATTTTTAAATTTTTTGAAATGAAATTGAAGTATTTATATACTATATAAAAAAAATATAAATCACAATTATTTATAGTTCAAAATATTTGAAAAATATATAAAAAATTATAATAAAAAATAAATTTATTTAAATTTTAAAATTTGAACTAAGAGAGTAATATATACGCACATGCAAGGAAAAGGGATGAGATGATGTGTGTGAAGTTTGAAGTGACCTTTGTCGATGTGAAAGATTGAGAAAAATGTGAATAGTAATTTTTTATATAGAGATCTAAAGAAACAACGTACATTTTCCCAATGGGATAGTAGGTGAGATTAGCAGCATTGTTTTAGAAAAACCCGATTAAAAAAATATTAATTTGATTTAATATGAAATTTAAAAATATAAAAAAGATTAATTTTATAATTCTAAATTAAAATTATCATAATTTAAGAAAAAAAATCTTATAATTCAAAATATAGTTATATCAAATGTATAAAAATATCCTTTAAATTTTGGTCTTAAAAATGACATGATGCAAGTTAAAATCAAATTTTTACTTAAAAAAAAAAAAGAAGACATTTTCTTTTATAAACAGAAAAAGAAAAGAAGTCATTTGTTTCTAAAATAATTATAATTAATTATTTTGGGGGAGTCTTAATTTGAAAAAGGAAACTTGGTTGATTTTGAAATCTAAAAAATTGAAAGAAAGTTGACATATTCAATTTGCATTTTCTTTTATAATGTAATTATAGATTTTCCTCACAGAGCTTATCACCTAGGAAAGTAATTAGGCAAATAAATAATATAGGCAATTACTTCTAATCTCCTTCTAGCCAAAGCAACTTCATATTATATGCCATATTGTATTTATTTATAGCAACTACATTTGTAAATTGTTTGATCCTTGCATAGAGGTTAGTATGACATCGGCAAGTTATTGAATGAATTTTTTTAATTATTGAGTGAATTTTTTTGTTATTATTAGGATTTGATAGAAATCTTAAAAATGTGTCAATTTTTTTTAAGGATTAAAAAAAAGTCATATAGGAGAGAGAGGAGCAATATTGAGAGAAGGAGGTGAGAGACGAGACAGAGAGTTCAGAATGTGGAGATAGACAAATTATATATGTATATATATCTTTAAATTATATATGTATATCTGTCAAATAATTATATAAGTGTAACTGATATATGTGTATTTATGTATCTCAAGCGAGATTGGGAGATTAACGAGAGAGACAAGCAAGATCGAGAGAGGAAGGAGAGTGGAGATAAGCAAATTATATTGTATATATGTCAAGTTGAATATGTATATCTGTCAAATAATTGTATATATACAACATATATACATATGTATTTGTATATTTAGCAAAAAGATGCGGAAAAGAGAAGTGAGAAAATAACAACAAAATCCTAATTATAACTATAAATTATTTTTTTTTCAAACTATAGTAATATAATATAAATATATGTAATATGTTTGCCTGACTACATAATTTGCCCAAATCAATATTTAGTATCTTAACAATCATATTAATTTATTATAATTATGACAATGATCATTATGTATGCTGAAGGTATATATTAGTATATATTTATTGAACTCGAGTAAGTGATTATTGTTTAAGACAGTTTCTTTTTATAAAATAAAAAATACAACTTATAATAAATAAATAAATTATGCAGCTCAAATATAGTTTTGTGTATATAATATAACATTTCATGGTTTCATCAAGGAAAATTGGTTAACACCAATGCGAGTTTACTCTTTCCAAAGAGCACATAAATAAATATTACTCATATCGTTTTAATTAACTAATTTAATAATAAGTTATTATAAAATTTTTCAATTTATTTTATAGTAAATTAAAGCAATGTACTATTTTAATCTAGTCATCTAAAATTGAATTACAAAACAAATTTTAAAAATAGACCTTTTAACAAGGTAAATTTTGTTTTTAAACTAAAAAAGAAAAAATAGAGATTTGACTGGATGCGCTGGCTTGCGCGGCAAATACTCCCACCCAAAAGGGCTTTGAAAAATAAACACGTTAAAGAATAGAGATTTTATATATATATATGCGATTCTGAAAAAGACGTACAGATTTTTATGGATAAAAAAAAAAAAGAAAAAGAAAACAGGACAGGCGTGAAAGCTCTCTCATATAAAATCCCTCTTCTGCTTATTTCTTTGGTTGCCCTCTTCTACTCTCTTCTCCTTTTGGCTCTTCCCATTCTCTCTCTCTTTGTTTTTTTTTTCTTCTGTCCTTTAGAGAGAGGAAGAAACCATAAAGCCGAGCAGCAGATATGTTACTGGGTCCAAGATTGAGTTTTGGCTTACCTTAAAGATAATGAGTAGAGCCTTCATCGTCTTCTTCCCCTTAGAAGAAGAAGAAGATGGTTTTCCCTTTAGATTCCCAGCTCCAAAATCCAATTTCTGCTCTTCTTGATGGGCTTTACTGTGAGGAAGATCGATTCTTGGATGATGATTTAGGGGAATGGTCTAGTTTAGATGTGGGAAAGGTTAAAAAGAATCTACCTTTGTTAGAATGTGACACCTTGTGGGAAGAGGATGAGCTTGCTACACTTTTCTGTAAAGAAAAAGAGTCTCATTTGGGTTTTGAATCTTTAATCTCAGATGGGTTTTTAATGGGGGCTAGAAAAGAGGCTTTAGATTGGATGATGATGGTTATTGGTTACTATGGTTTCTCTGCTACTACTGCTGTTTTAGCTGTGAACTATTTTGATAGGTTTGTATCTGGATTCTGCTTTCAGAAAGATAAGCCTTGGATGAGTCAGCTTGCTGCTGTTGCTTGTCTTTCCATTGCTGCTAAAGTGGAGGAGACCCAAGTCCCCCTTCTGTTAGACCTTCAAGTATGTTGCTATTTCATTGCTTCAAATGTGCAATGCTGGTGTTTGTATAAATGTCTGAATGTCAGTTTATGTATAAATAATGGTTCTGATTTGTTGTTTAGGTTGTTGATTCAAGATTTGTGTTTGAGGCAAAGACTATACAGAGAATGGAACTCTTGGTGCTATCCACTCTTAAGTGGAAAATGAATCTGGTGACACCACTATCTTTCATTGATCATATTATGAGGAGATTTGGATTCATGACCAACCTGCATTTGGATTTTCTTAAAATGTGTGAACGCCTCATTCTTGATATTGTCACTGGTGAGAAATCTACCTGCTTTATAGAAATTTTGTTGTACAATTAATACACAAGTGATTGATCATCAAACTCGTCGAATTGAATGCAGATTGTAGGCTCTTGCATTATCCCCCATCTGTTATTGCAACTGCAGCAATGTTTTCTGTGATCAATGAGATTGAGCCTTGCAATGCTATGGAATACCAGAATCAGCTCATGAGTGTTCTTAAATTCAGAAAGGTCTGTTATCTTTCACATTTGAATTTTAACATCTAAATTTGATTAGCATTGAGTCTATTGTAACATTGAAGTTGCTGATCAATAAGCAGGACAGCCTTGAGGAATGCCATGATCTTATTCTTGAGCTAATGGGCAATTCCAGTTACAAGCTCTGCCAAAGCCTCAAGCGCAAACAGCAATCGGTACCTGGCAGTCCAAGTGGCGTCATTGATGCATATTTTAGTAGCGACAGCTCGAATGAGTCATGGTCAGTGGCATCTTCGATTTCATCCTCACCCGAACCTCTGTATAAGAGAAACAAAACTGAAGATCAGCGAATGACATTAGCTCCACTGGGTAGTAATCTTCACTGATCGATATCTTGTTCTCTAGATTAGCTAGTATTTGGGCAATGGTTACTCTATGATCTCTCTCTTTTGGTATGTTCTCTTAAAATGCAATCGCACAATGCTCTGATGTTCCATTTAAGTTTTACTGGACTTAATTCGTCGGATGGTCTAGACAATGTGAACATCAACTCCACCCCCTCCTTCATATGAAATGGGATTGGTGGAGTTTTCCCTTGAGTTGAATCAATGCTGCTGAATTATGTTGAATACAATCGTTATCATCAATTAATTATGAATCCAAGATATGTTGCCTTGTGTGTCAAAAGATGAATGTTGTAAAAGCCTTAACTTGATCTGATTCTTGAATGTGGGATCATAGATAGAGATGGATGCTCCCATGTTTATCTGTTTTTCAAGAAATGGATTATATGTATTGAGAAAGATTTTCAAAGTAGGACAGGTTGGCAGTGGACTATGTGCTACTGAAGTAGAATGTGGAGATATGTCTCGAGAGCAGGAATAGATTGTCGGCCAGTGGGATTTCAGTAGTTGTTACATATACTTTTCTCCCAAACTTGGACCTTATGTTTAAATTCAAAGAAACATTCACACACTTTTCTTTAATAATTAGCTAATCCAAAAGCACTGGTAGGTGATGCACCATTGAATTTACTGTCCCTAATTCATACTTGGCCCTGGTTCTATAGACAGGAAATGATAGAACTCTCTACTTACTTTGTGTGTCTTGTCTATATGACAAACAATATAGGTAGGAGAAAGTGAAATTACTTGACGTTGTATGCATCACATCTCAGATCCTATGAAATAGAATGAATTGAGATGGTATTTTGTAAATACGTAAATATCTTAAATATATTAATCATTTCTTTATTTTTCGATTGCCTGGAAGGGATAAAAGAATCATCTTTGTCATTTCTTAAACAATTTTTGATCTTTGGTGGGCTTTTCAGTAGGATTTGAACCCAAATGAAGTTCTGACCATCTATCGAAAAAAAAAGAATCAATCTTGTAGAATTCTCAAGAAATTCTTCGATTTCTTTCAAAAATAGATGATTAATCATCTGCTTTTCACGTTTCGTGAATAGTAGGGACATTGAAGAATACTCAGAAAGGTATTTCGGGAATTGGTCTGATTCTATTTCTTTTCATTCCGTTTGAAGAAAGGAAGGATCTCAAAGAATCAATTTTTAATTTCTTTTCATTGTTGAATCTCTCTTTGATTAATCAATGTGTAATATTCTAAATTCTCATTACTAATGGAATTCAAATGATCTCTGTATTGACTAAAAGATTCATTCAGTTGGCTAAAATTCATTACTTGAGCGAAATTAGTTTGATATGCATCATGTTGAAATTATTGTGTTATTTCAAAGTCAATTATGAGTTATCTTCTGTAGTAAGTGTGATTTGTAGTGTAAAGAGATGATTAAGACTATCTAATAGATTGATTACATGTGGAGGTACAACAATGGAAGGGGAACGTGCAACTTCCTTCAGCAGCAGAACCACCTTAAGTACATTATATTTTCATGGATGTGACCAATCTTAGGGTCTTGATGGTGTTTGGCTTTTTGGGTTTAAGTTTAGAAAGTTGTTATGTAATGATAGTGTTAGGAGAAGAACAGAATTCAATTTGGGACCACCCAATTATTTTAGAATAACAACCTTATAATGTAACGTTAAAAAACTTGTAAGTTTGACCACAACTCTAGGAGTAAACCCCGCTGGCAATTAGACAACTCCTAGATGCTAGAGTTTCTTTTCTTTTTCATCTTTCCCTTTCTTTTTGTCTCTGTTCTACTCTGCAATATTTACTAGAGTATTGTGCATAATTCTTTCACCCTTAAAAAATAAAAATAAAAACAAGTTTGAATTTTGATGCATAGGCCGTAATGGTTTTTTGAAAATAATCTCTTTATTTTTATGAGATAGTAATAAAATTTACATATATTATATACTCTTCAGACTTCATTCGCAAGGACTGTATGCTGTATAATTATAGTTATTGGTGTGAGGCAAAGACAAATATTTTATTGGTGCAATGTGGTACCTACCATACACCATATATTGGGAAAACAGATGGGAATCTTGATACCCCAATAAAGAAGATATTAAAATCACCAACTAATTATTTGTGTTTCTGTATGCAATTCTTGGATATTAAAGGTTAGGCAACTTCGTGACCCTTTATTTTGTAGGCTACTAATATTGAAGATGAGAGGAATTATTATCTTTTTAATCAACTTTTTGTGTTGAACCATTCAAGGTTAACCTTCTATTTAAGACTATATTAGATGATTTTTTTTTAGAAATAAACATAAGATAATTAAAAATAGATGATGAAAAAAGCAAACTACAGTATTCAGCATGTGATCAAACAGGAGGAAACTATAGTTGGGGGACAGCTAAGGTTGAACTTGTTTCTTATATCATTTTTGAAGAAATGATTCAATTTCTTAGTAGTCCTTTGTTCAATTAATTAATGCCCTGATGAAATCCATAGAGGAACCAAACATAAGCAGCTGTCTGTTTTCACATTTGTGTACTACATAAGACCTTGCAGAAAACAAGACCAAAAACAGACAATAGACTTGTTATAGGTCGTAGATATGACCAGTAAAGACGATTAATTGTGCTGTAGCACAATTAATAATTCCTTGGCCCTCCCTACACATGCTCCTCTGCCTCTTCCACAATTTTTTCAGAGTTTGTAAATGTCGAACACTTATCATTATGTCAAAAGCTATAGTTGATGATAAAGATACAATTTTATTTCTCAATTAAATCCACTATGCAACTGCGGTGTTTGATCATGACTTCAACTAGGTCATCCCAGCCCCCTCATGAGCTTTGCTATAGCCAAGATGTTGGCGTTATCCAATAATATGCGGACCATATAATCTACTAATTAGATAAATATACACTGACATCGTAAAAAAAGTAAAGTAAAAATAGATAATTGACGAGGTACATAGAGAAAGTGTGCGAGCATTTTTTTGAAGTTCCCTAGCTGATGTTATATGTCCCTAAGTTTAGAGTATTACAAACTTATTATTTTGCGTCCAAGCTGCATGTGTAAGAGAAGAAGATCAAAAGAATTAGCTTAAATGAAATAGTGTATATGTTGTCGTTAAAATTGGCCGTTACATTCGATTATAGTACCCGTTAAAACAAAGGAACTGACTGACATTTGGGCCTTGTGTTGAAGATATGTTTATTGAAGCTCGACTCTATCTTAGTGCGTCTAAGTGAGATTTTGAGCCCCATTAAGTTTTCATTGAGGAATAGTATGACATTGAAAAATAAATGATTAGTAGCTTCCATTAGATTTATGTCTCAGTTTGACGTTTATGCATTGCGTTGCATTTAATAAAAAGCATTTGTGGTCAATAATTACACCTTATTCTTGTTGGTGGTCAATAACTACACCTTATTCTTGTCCCTAAGGTAGTTTATAGTTAGGTTAATAAGACAGCTCACAAAAGAATGAGGAAATAATAGGTTTAAACAACAACAACAACAACATACCTCAGTGCCTCAAAAGGCTCCCGCTCATTGCGGGGTTGGGGGGGTCGAATGTACGCAGTCTAACCCCTATGTTTAAAAACATAAAGCGGCTGTTTCCAGATGACCCATGAGGAGCGTCGAAAGTTACATTGACTAA
>JAOTQJ010000049.1:27086030-27100972 GCA_025642045.1 Solanum sejunctum | reverse complement strand
TAAAATAAAAATTATTTATATAATATAGGACAGAGAAAATATATATATTATCTAGAAAACGCAAATAGACAATGAGGGAGAGAGGAAAAAAAGCCCGTGATTTGTATGAGATGATGAAGATCATAATGCATTGCCACTTTTATTTTACAAGACATGAGTATCAGTTGAATTTTACAAGTATCAATGTTTATAAGGAGTCCACCTATCCCATCAATAACCATATGAGACTTTGTGTTGAGATTGCCTAAGCTTTATAAGGAGTTCACCCATTCAATTAATTATCAATGTGGGACTTTGTGTCTCAACACCTCCCCTCACGTCCAATGCTTAGCATCTGATACCATGTTGAAGTAGGTCTTAGTCCTAACTCACACTCCAAAAGCTTGCTCAAAGAAAGGAGGATTGTCTAAGAGTCCACTCATCCTATTAACCACCAATGTGAGACTTTGTGTCTCAATATTAAACATTAAAATTCGAGTAAAAATATCAAATAATAATTTAATACTAATCATACAGTAGTTTTGAAGTCAGAAAGACGGCCTCTTCAAACATAAATTTAAAAAAAAATATTCCAATCTTTTGAATCACATCAAATTAAATTGGAAAAAGAAAAAATACCACTAGTAATATTGTTAGTCAAACATTTGAGATTAAGATATAGCCAAAAAAAAAAAAATAACTCCCTATAACTATAAATTAAGATAAGGAGAGTGCTAAGCAAGCATGATTTGACCAGTCATTTATTGGGAAGTGTGCATGACGTTTTCCATACGCCATTGAATCCAAGTAGCACTTCTGAGTTAAGCAATTAAAAACACAAAAAGAGATTACTATTGTAATCAAGTGATTGGCTCTTCTTTAACGTAGAATTCAGTTCTTCTCTTTTTCTGTACCTATTTCCACATTTCGTATGGAACAATCTTTAGTTTTATTACCACCTAAAAGTCCATCATCATCATCATTAACATATTTCACCGCCTCAAAAGCTCCCACTTACTGCGGGGTGAGGAGGGATTAGATATATGCAGCCTAACTCTTATGTTTAAAAATATAAAACTATTGTTTTCAGATGATCCATGAGAAGCATCGAAAGTTGTATTGACTAACTGCTACTTCACAAATAAAAAAGCGCAGACAATTTAAAAAGTCATTTTGCTTTATTCCATTATACTTCAATCACAATATATATTTATTGTTGAGTATGAAAACTGAATCAATTGTGATACTACTACATAATTTACAAACGTTTCTTGGTGGCTCACTTAGACCATTCGATTGTGGTATAATACATTCAATTACCTATTAATTTGACTTGATTCAAATCGAAACTACACAACTTGAGCTGAACTCGCTTGAGTTTTCGAGCATACTCAACTAACCTGAACTCAAATACATTTCGAATTGATTCTAACTTTCCACTATCTTGTTATATGTTAAACCGGCTGAGCAGAGAGTAGTGGAGTAGATGTATCGTTTTTGGACCGAGGCCCAATAATAAGTATGATTTTGCATGGCCCAAATAAAAGAGAGAAGCCCAATCAATAATCTTGAAGCAACACACAAATAGTGATTTGGAATGAACAAGGAATACAATAGATGGCTTTCGGCAAAAGTAATTATAAAAGAAAAAAAGATCATTGTCTGCATTGATATATACAGACTGTGAATATTTTATGTATAGTTAATTATATTTAATTTTTAAGTGTATCATAATATATATTAAGTGTGTAGCTCATGTACAAGTAATTTACATTATATAGTCAGTGTATACTTTCTGCGACTTTTGACAAACTATATTGTATAGTCACTATTTTTTTTTTATAATTTTTTAACTATTTTTTATGTAAATAAAGTATGACTATAATGTTATAATTAATTAATTTATTATATATATTTGAAATTATCTCTAGGAATAATCACCTTGTAGAGTTTCTTTTATAAAATATTTATTATTTTTAAACATATTTTTATTTATTACCTAGACATATTATATTTCAAAAGTTACTTATTATCTATAGCAACTGTACTTTGTAATTAAAGCTAATATTATATATATATATGTGTGCGTATTAAAATGAATTATATACTTGTTTTAGCAAGAAAAAAACCCTCACTGGATATTGCAAAACAAACTGTGAATATAATGTAGATGTATTACACTATATATATAATAGTAATTTTGCATATAATAGAGATGTATTATAGTGTCTAAAAAAAGTATTAAACTTGTTTAAATAAAATATTTTGCATTAAATATACAATATTATACCACTATAAATACCTTATATTTATGTAATTTTTTGATGATTTTCCATTGGCCCAATTTAAAGAGACTCAACTCGTCCATTAATTCGTGTGCTCGTCGAGTACTTCCAAATGGTGTACCCATTGGGCTCATTTTAATGTCTAATCCCCCACAGGGAACTCGAAATTGAGAAACATCTTCTACCCAATTGAAACATTACAATTCACAATAATAATAAAATTAAGATTGTTATATGGCCAATAACATTGTTTGGGTTCTTACTTAACTAGTATATAATTTTTGGGATATATGTATAATGCATCGATGTTAATATAAATAATATATAATTATGTATAGATATGTATAATTATGTATTAGAAATCTCTCTCTCTCTTTATATATAGATATATATATTGATAAACACTATTTATATATCTTTCTTTGCGAGTTAATTTTTTTTCTATCTCGATTGAATTCAAATCTTTTAACAATTTTAAAATTGAAATTCGATATTTTAATACCTCTTTACTTTTTTTATTAATTATAAATTTATCTTCATTATACTATCGAGCTATTTTTAATGGAACAGTGGGGAAGTTTGGAACTCAGGCAGGCATCCACTAACTTTGGAATGAAGAGAGAGAAACAAAACAGTCGAAACCAATAATTAGCACGACATTAATTCTCTTATCACAAGTCATTCTAACTAATTAATTATTTTTTACCAAACAATACTCTCTTCGTCTCAAATTAATTAAATTTTTTAAACTTTTTTTAAGATTCAAAATAGTTAAATTTTTCAAAGTTCAAGATGAATGTTTGAAACTTTTTTCATATTTACCCTTCATTTATTGAACTTTTATATTTTCTAAAAAATAAATTACATTATATATTTTATGATTTTATAAAGGGCAATATTGAAAAGTATGATATAAAATTTGTCTTTAAATATTTTTTTAATATATGTATATTATAATATAAATTCAGTTAATATGAGACAAATAAAGTATTTGATAATCATCCCAAAAAATAAGAAGCCGCAGGTATACTGGTCGGCGATGATGACCTGTTATCTCATTTCTGGATTAACATCAAATTCTTTAATGATAATTATTATAACTAACACGAATTTGGGCTTTCGTGGTACGTCCTTATCTTCATTTACTTGTCCTTCTTTGCTAAATAATTAGTTTATGAAACGTGAAACAACAAAGAAAACCTACTTTTATTTACTTTTGTAGTCCTTATAAACTTCTATGTACCACGCAACGACAGAGCTAGAGGCGTATGCGATTTATCCCAACTTATTTTTTTATCAAAAAATTATATCTTATAACAAAGTAGAAGTTATTTGTTTATATGCAAAAATTGAATCATTTGATAAATTGAATCAAAAAATATTATTGATTTATTACTGTTGAATTATCAGATTAATATGTTTTAATGATTTTATAAAAAAATATCATTAGTAATCGATTCGATTTTGATTTTTATAATTGGGTAAGCCAATAACCAACTAAAAGTATGATCATTTTACTATTTTATCCCTTCATAAATGTTAAATATTAATAATTTAACATTATGTATGACTATATATACTCGTAAGTCATGTATTAGCTTGGTTCTGAATGTATAAGTTCTTATATCAAGGAAGTAAATTGAATTTGAGTATAAATATTGCATATTATTAAGGTTGGATGCTTAACAAATATTTTGTTCTCTTCTGATTGATTTAGTCGTCATATTACAATGGTCATTTGGAGGTGAGTGTTACATATTCATAAAGTCTATTTTATTAAATTTGATGAATGATGTAAAATTATATATATAAAAAAAGTATTTCATCATTTATAACAGATTTACATGTTTTTAGTATTGAATTTGTTAGAAAAGTCATTTTATTTTGTGAGCATTTTTTTATTATGTAATTCCAGATCGAATTATCAAAGATAAAAAATTTAAAAAATATATTTAAAAAAATAATAAATTAAATTAATAATATATAAAATCAAATTAAATTGATCGATACTTCAAAATTTTCTTCCTGAATATTTTAATTAGGCCACTAATACCACCAAAACCCCAGTTTAACTTAGGATTGTAGGCTTGTAGCCATGCATGCTAGGGGACAATGGCTGGCCCACATTCAGACTTATCTAGCCAAACATGAATTAGGTGAATTACCATTTTTTGTCACTTTTTTGCTTTATTCTTTCCTTCTTAACAAAAAGAGAACAAAGGTTTGTTGATTAGTGAATATCAATTCAAGCTAACTGTTTCATTTATGATTATTCTACTTCTTTTTATTTTATCCTTAACTAACTACTCTTAGTGTAATTGATTCCTAGTCTTTTTTTAATTTTTTCCAATTACTAAAAATGGTGGTACTCTAGATTCGTGTTAAAATAGATTCAATTTTTCATTTTAATTGATAAAGCAAGATGATATTTTCATAAATTATTGTATTCAAAGATGTGAATAAGTGTTGTAAAAGACTATACAAGTATTTATTTTTAAGAATCTTTTTACTTGGATCATGTTGGACATTAAGTTGAGTTTTATAATTAATTAAAGAATGATAACCACTCTGAAAACAGGCGTTTTATGTTTTTAAATTAGGGGTTAGACTGCGTATATTCGATCCCCGCTCACTCTGTCATGAGCGAGAGCCTTTTAAGACACTGAGATATATCATTGTTATTGTTATTGTTGATAACCACACTAAAAGTGTCAAATAATGAAAAAATACGTTAAATTAATAAACTAGCAAGTTATTAATTCAGCTAAAAATTATTTGATTTAAAATAGAATAAAAAATAACTACCTCATGTGAGGCCCTGTTACTTTTCTTCTTTTCATGTCTTTTGTTGATTTACATTTATTTGGATGTTTCCAATATACGAGAGCATGTGTGAGTAATTCAATTTTTTTATTTTAATTTATTTATCATATGCTTTTTATATCAATTGTAAATTTAAAAAGTATGTATAAATTATCAATTATAATAATAAACTATTTAAAATATATAAAAATTTTGTTGATTTTTAAAATTTTATCATTTTCATATAAATTCAAAAAATGGCATATATCATTTGAAAATTATGTCAAGAGTTTATAAATTATAATAATTAAAATTTAATATATTAAAAACTTTTTACAAGAAATTTAATCAAATCTTCCAATTTCATAAGTATCATATAAATTATAAAAAAAGAAATAATATATATCGAGTCTGGAGCTTACTTTTTCATTTACATGATTAATGTAATTAAGATGGGATGTAAGGGCCCCATGATTAATTACACATTTAATTACTTGTCACTCTGAAGCTATATAGAGTAATTTTGTGGCTCCATTTTAATGGTCATCTATGAAAAGTAAAAAAGACTATTCATTATTTGGGAAATAAATAGGACAAAATTGGAGAAACCACTGGAACAATGGACTGGAAACATACCTATCCTAATAAGTTCACAGGCCCCACATTAGTTCGATATTTATAAATGTGCAATTTTTCTTTTTTTAAAAAAGATACGATTTGACTTTATAAGAAAAAAATTATGTTAATTAAATTAATTAATATAATATAATAATAAATAAAAAGGTAGAAGATAATAGATAAATTTAAAATAGTTGAATGTATTTATAAGATTAAATAAAACTTGTTTAGTCTGATTTTTTATGAAGATAATTTTAAATAAGCTTGATAAATACAAGAACTCGAGAAAGTAAATAATTGTGTTGATGTATTTGTTAAGACAAAAACTTTATTCAGTATTCGACAAGAACTTGATAAAATTTTTGTTTCTTGAGGAAGATCCATCATAGTGTTTTGATGAATTAGGTTTTAGGGTTAACTCATACTCCAAAAGTTAACTCAAAGGGAGGAGAATTGCCTAAAATTTATAAGGAGATCACTCATCTTATTAACTATCAATGTGAGACTTTGTGTCTCAACACCCCCCCTCACGCGCATCTGGTGCGTGGACAATTTTTCGGAGGCTCAACATTGGGTGAGACGGGCTCTGCTCTAATACCATATTGAAGAAAGTCTTAGGCCTAACTCACACTCCAAAAGCTAGCTCAAAGGGAGGAGAATTGATTAAACTTTATAAGGAGATCACCCATCTCATTAACCACTAATATGAGAATTTGTGTCTTAATATATTTGTTATCCATTTGACAGCTAGGAATAAAGAAATATAAAAATAAAAAATGGCTTTTGATCCTGCTTAAATAAGTTGTACTAAATTACTTTTAAATCGTAAAAATAGTCTTTTACATTACAATTTACGAATTGAATAAAAAATTGAAAAATAAAAATTTATTGTAAAACACGACATTAAATTATAAATAAATTTATAATGAGTTGTAAAATTAAATTTCTCTTATGACATAAAAAGTTTGCCAATCAATTTTCCGGATGAATCACAAAAAATATGCAACTTGACATAAATTATGGTAAACAATCACGAGCTGATAAATCACTAGATTTTCTATTAATGAATGAACTTGAAATCATTTGAAATTAAGTACAAAATTAACCTGGCAAATTATGGATCACAATACTTTATAAATTATGTTTAGATATTATTTTAGTATCTAAAAACTTATGTCTGAATAAATTTATTACTAAAATAAAAATTAAAAATCAGTTAATTTTAAAATAAAAAAGTACACTTTTTATGAAGTTAAACACCAACCGTACGGACAACAACGGCCGTTTGGCAGCCCAAAGGCCCACAAAAAAGTCAAAAGTAACCCACTGGCCCAAAATCAAAATCATTGATCTTTGAATAAAGAATATTTAAACATTATATGGCAAGTAAAAATCTTTACTTCACTTATGTTTTACAAAAATGATGTGCCCAAAATTTGTAAATACTTATTATTTATGGAATAAGGGGGCCTAAAGAATCAACAAGAAGTGGATTAAAAGGGAATAAAACGAATTAGTGCTTCGTTTAAATCACTTTAAAAAAAATTAAGAATATAAGTAAAAAATGATTTCAATCGTTAATTAAAATAAGTTAAATGTAAAAAAAAGCAATGAACTAAAAAGCAAAGAGACTAGATACTTTGTACACATCAATTTTTCCAACTAATTAAAAAAAACATACAGTAAAAGGGTACTATTCATTTTAGTTCCTTTTCAACTACCAAATATCGGATGTATATTATCAATAACTTAACCAAGTGAATTACATCAATTATTAGTTTCTCTGTCATTACTATTTCCTAGTCCTTGTCCCTATAATATCTAAGGTGTGTTTGGCACGAACGAAAATATTTTTCATGGCTTTGTTTTCTTTAGAAATAACTTTTTTTAATGTTTAATAAATAAATAGAAGATATTATTTTAAGAAAACTATTTATATATAATGTAAGCAAGAGGTAAGTGGGTCAGGGTGGACGGGATGAAGGGTAGATAATTAAATAGAAGATATTCCTATGCAATGGTGGATGTACATTTCAGATTATGTAAATTGAGCATTCAATTTTAATACCAGCTTCAAATTTAAAATAATTGAGTACTCAGGATTAAAAAAATCTGAATTCGCCACTGTTCTTATGATTTTAACTAGTCCTTTTTGCTAGGACTAGATAGTTAGCTTTTCCTACTACTCTATTAAAAATATGTGAAGAAAATGGTAAAAATTTATTCTTCATATTTAAAAATGAGAATAAAAATAGAAAGAAATAAAACTACTAAGAAGCGATTATTGGAGATTATGAACAAGATCTAAGTTGGGGTCCATTAGAATATCATATTTAAATACAGCAAAACTATAGTACTATTTGTTTTTCCAATAAATGTGACCCTTTGATGCATTCATGCTCCTTAGGAGGTGAATTGAATATTGAGAACACAAAATGGATGTAACATTTAGAGTTGAGATTGGACTTGTTTTGTCAAAATAGGGTAAAGAAGATTGATGACCCTTTAACCTAACACCCATTATATTGGGCTCCACCTTCTTTGACTATGAGGCCCATTTACATATTGATGGCTGTGGGCTCCTCTATTTACTTACTTTTTTTTTGTATAATCTCTTCTTATTTGAATGAATTTGGTTTCTGTTTGCTTCTATTTTCACAAAAACTTTATTCATATCCTTATTCAAAACTTGGAAAAGATTTTGACATAAAGAGTGTATTAGCTAATAAGAAATGAGCTCTTCTTAATTTGTTCAAACCAATTATGTCAAAAGGAGAATTGTATAACGTGTGTATAAAATTAGATCTTCGGTCTAATTCATACTTTAAAAATTAACTTGAAAAGAGAAAGATTATTCAAACTTTATAAAACGTTCACTCACTTCATTAAACATTAACGTGAGACTTTTTCATTTTTGAACACCCCACCTCACGCTTAATCATCTGGTGCATGGATAATTTTTAATTTTTCAAAGCCTAACATTAGGTGAGATGAGTCCTACTTTAATATTATATAAAATTAGGAATCTAACTAACACCCGAAAAGCTAGCTCAAAAAATAGAGAATTGTCCAAATCTTATAAAAAATCTACCATATCTACCAACGTGGGACTTTTCTTCAACATAATAAATCCTAACCATATAGTGGCAGATTAGAAATTCGACCGAGAAATATCAAAATATACATAGAAAAAATAGACACATGTAAAAAATAAAAAGAGTTAATATATAATTTTTATACAAGAAATTAAATTTTTAACTATTAATTATTGTCATTTTTCAATGAAGGGAATATTGGTAGCTCCACCACTGCTGACTAAAACCACAAGGCTAAAATATTGGATACGATTAAAATGTTCAATTAAGTAAAATAACTTTGATATTACATAATATAATTCTCTTTCGTTAAATTTCTGACGATATTTTAATTAGATGAATATCAAGTGACATATCACCTCTCCTTCCCTATTTTCTATCCTCTTTCCTCTACCATCACCATTCCATGCGACATTTTATTCCTTTTATTTGTTAAAATAAAATTAAAACTTACAAACTTTCAATTTTTATCATTTAAATTATATTAAAAATATAATAATTTTAGGATAACAATTATTTAAAAACTTGATATAATAAGTTAGATTCTTTTTGATTGATAATAATATATCAACTTTGAGTTTGTTGCGTAGATGCCATCATCGTGTCCTTCACTTGATATATCAGGAAGACCAAATTAAAGCCACATAAAAATCTCGATAAAGTTGTAAGGAGAAAAAGACAAGAACATCAGCTTTTTTCAAGTTAGTTCCTGATATGATGATGAACTAAATAAATCATAGAATCTTATTGGAGCTTTGTTAATTATTTTAATAGTAAAACTTATTGGAGTTTAGTCCATTCAAAGTTGTCACCATTTGCTAAATATACTTATTAGCTTATTAAAGTAGGAGATTAAGTTTTTATTTTTCTTCTTCCTATTTTTCCCTCCCATCGTCGTCTTCTTCTTATTATTAGTATTTATATTATTTTTACTATTATTATTTTTTATTATTATCTAATATACATATGTTAGTTTCATCATAGTTATTTACTATCATATGCTATTCATTGTTAGTCACAGCTGTTGTCCCCTTACCTTAAATTTTATTTTGTCATATGTATTTTTTTTACTTATGTGTTTTGAGCTGAGAGTTTTAGGAAACAGACTCTTTACTTCTATGAGATATCGGTAAGGTATGCGTACAATTTCCCCTCCACAGATCTCACTTGTGGGACATCACTGGGTATGTTGTTGTTATAGCTTATTAATATACTTTAGGGGCCCTTCTGTTGGGAACATATTATTCTGAGATAATTAATTATTGGATAAGTAATTCTGAGATAATTTATTTCACTATTTCGTTATATAAATGAAAAAACTTATTTTATCATTAAAGTAAAAATGGGGGAGGAGGGTAAATAATTCAATGACTATCTAATACTTCCAACCAGATATGAGATAAAATAATTTTACGTTTTATATTAAGATTATTATATATTATACCTTATGCCAAGCAACCCCTAAGGAGTTCATCTTGAAAATATCATGAATTTATTCGAATCTTCTTCATTGAAAAATTATTATATATATAACAAATTAAATTAAATCAAATTATATATAAATATTGAATTTTTTAAACTCTTTTTTCACCATGGGTTAATTTCTTTATATTTTAAATTTTCTTAATAAATATTTTGACTGCCTCATTGCTATCATATGTATTACTCCATTGAACAAAAAGAAAAATGCAAAAATGACTA
The DNA here is from genome assembly GCA_025642045.1 of Solanum sejunctum. Lineage (NCBI taxonomy): Eukaryota > Viridiplantae > Streptophyta > Magnoliopsida > Solanales > Solanaceae > Solanum > Solanum sejunctum. The sequence goes on along the minus strand of JAOTQJ010000049.1, from coordinate 27,090,492 downwards.
TACCACTTGCCCAGCTTGCAAATAAATTAAATATTTTTATTAAAAAAGAATTTAATCAGAATTTTTCTGACCAATCACCAAAAAAAAATAATATACATTGTGCAACTTTCCATGGTTAATGCTCTACAGCTCTAAATTGTAGCTTGTACCAAAAACAAAAGTAACAATTAGATGCAATTTCTATAGATGGAAAGTTGTAACAAGGACAAATTGTTTGCATGTTTTATTTATTTTGGTATTATTTTAGTCCTTCATGTCAAGACATTAAGGAAAATGTCCCACGACTTTCGAACCTGTTGATATGGATTAGGTCGAATAATCAAGAAAGTTCAATAATTACAAAGTCATAATGGCCACACAAAAAAGGTTAATTATAAATTGACGAATTAAATGCTTTCAACTTTATTTCATTCATCATGGGAAAAGAAGATAGTGCTGTTTTTATTGCTTAATGCCCTCATCAAAACTACTGTTTCGACTGTCTAATCAATTAACCTATAAATGTTACTGTTGTTAGTGTCTAATCAGTTGTGATGAAACAAAAGTACACTCAATTTTATTTTATATATATAAAATAAAATAAAAAATTAGGTTAAATATTGACACCCTTTTAGTTTGTCAATATATTTTAATTCAGACATTTCAAATTACAATATAATTTTTCATTGATCACTTATATATTTTTTCTGGTTCTTTTTATATATCATCTTTTGTGATTGTATTTGTATTAAGAAAAAAAATAATTTTACTATTTTGTGTTTATTTAATGTATATTAATTATTTTTTAGTTCTTTCAGTTGGTCAAATACTATATCTTTTGAAAACTCATTAACTATCATGAGTAAAATAGGAAGCACAGTGTCATTTAATCATTAATTTTATAAAACGACATATATTAGGATAATTTATTTATAATAAGGATAACATATAAAAAGAATCAGAGGGAGTATATAATTTAAAAAAAGTCTTTCATATGTGTTCTAAAGCATTGGCCACTATATAGATAAATTTATTATTTAAGATTTTATTTTATTTTCTTTTATTATACGTGTTAACCTCAATTGAAATAGTTATGAGGTTTTACATCTTATTGGATTGACATATATAATTAAAGACTATTGGGACATGCACATAAACTTTTTAAAAATTTGAGTCATAAGTATATGATAGAAATACATTATATTATATATTTAGATACTTAATTAAATAAATATTAATTCGAATATATTGACTAATTTAGAGAGTTATCAATTATTTTTTTTAGCTAGAATTTTATGTAGTACGGAATAATATGCTTCACAATCTATATTATAAACTGTACTTCTAATATTTTAGATAACATAACAAATTTAATATGTTAAAGTTAGTAATTTTCTTCTTTTTAAGTAGCTGTCATTATAATGTTGATGCTTCTGCTTCACTACACTTACTAAATTAATTCAACTCTTTATTACTTTTATCTTTTTCACTTTGCCTAATTGTGCAGTTATTATGATTAAGAAAAAAGTGGACCCATTAATTTGTCTTATACAGACTAATTATGTCAAATATATTGGAAGACACCTGTTCTATTGATTGTGATTTTCCCAGCCCATGCAAATATATAGTACGACTTCTTTACCTGCCTGAAAACCCTATGTTTGTTATTATGTCATTTTTTCTGTTACCAAATTTATTAGACGCCAATAATACTGACAATTATTATTGGACCAAATTTTTTTTAAAAAATAAAATAAAGGGTAAAAAATATATATAATACATTTTAACTAGTTCAACTTTTTGAGTTTCATATTTGAGAATTTAATATTTATATTATCACCTAATTATTATAAAACACACCTCATCAAAGTGAAAATTCGGAAATCGATGGTTAAATGGATGAAACTGATAATTTTCTTCTTTTTACTTTTCACTCGATATCCAGTGTGTGTATTGAATTTTAATTATTCTAGATTTGATCACATAGAGTCCTATTTAGGGAAAAATTATTGTGAACACGGGTAGCCTAAAGGCCGGACAAGCTATAGGGCTTAGAGCTAAACCGCAAAGAAGCCCGAGAATTAGATAGCCCAATAGTAGAGTTGCTTGGGATCTAGGTTGAGTAGAGATAAAAGGCTTATCACTGTGGTTTTGGAGAGGCATGCAAATTGTGAGAAAACAAATGTTTAGTCTTTCATCCCCTTTCATTGAGTCTATCTTCTCGTCTCCTTTAAGTTATCTTCTTTTATCTATCCTTTACTATTTCATTGTTATTTTACAAGTTTCTTGTTAGTTCTATTTTCAATTGTAACGTTGAGTTTGGTTATTATAATACTTGAATGTTTCTATTGTGAATTTTGGGGTTGTTACAAAAGCACTTCCTACCAAGAATTTTTCTATCCAAGACTCGAACTCGAGACCTTTAAAAAACTAATAACTCAATTACTCATCTTAATTAGATGGGATGAAACTAATTTTTTTTTAAAAAAATTTTTGCGTGATGTCTGGTGTCCATATTGGAGTCTGACTATTATGGATTTGTGCCGCATAGAGTCCCATTTGTGAGGGAGCACTGCCTACCAAAAATGTTTTTCATACTCAAAGTTTGAACCCAAGACCTCAGATTAAGAGAGAAATAAATTCACTACACCACATCTTTCGATGGTGAAACAGATAATTTTGTCTCACGTATATACTTCCATTTAAAAACTATCATATCTTATATTATATGAACTGTTTTAAAATTGTGTGAAATAAGCATGCAGGCTTTGCATGTATATTATGATGAGTATAGTATTCGCCAGAAGATTAATAAATGTGATTAAGTAACATATAATTATTGCATAATATTCCTTTTTATAATAGTCCAGCTATTGCAATCCAGATTGAGAATGACTGATCATTATTTATAATTTCGTTAATTTGATAGTGCACCTACACGTCCCTTTCTCTCATACCATTTTTAATTATTCCTTACTGGTAGTTAATCCTCTAATTAATTAATATGTTTTCCCTAAAGGACAAACAAAATTTAGAAAAATAATTATACAAATTAAATCTAGTCAGAAATACGATTCGACTTGCGTAAAGACGCGCTTTTGGTATCAGTATTTGCTTCCAATTCCAGAAGCCTATGATAGGGACTCTGATTCATGGGATAGGAAAAAACATCTCATGATTAATAAATTTATTCTATTTATTTGAAGGTATAGATTTTAAATAAAATAAATTATTCTAAGTACTTATTATAATTCTATGAAGTTATCCAAATGACCTCTTACAGAACGTAAAAAGAAAAGTATTAAAAATATTTTTAAATTTAATATGAATTATTAATTTTATTTTTAAACTATTGATAGTATTAAAAATACTTCTTTATTTGATTAATTGAATTTAAATATGCCTTTAATTTTGTAATAAGAATGAAATACACCTTTAATTTTTGTCAAGTTAAAAAGGTGTTTTTAATTAATACTTATAATAGATCAGAAATGTATTTTAGTTTAATTAGTCAAATAGATAATGATTTTTATGACTGTCAATAATTTAAAAATAAAATTAATAATTTTTGCCAAATTAACTATTTTTAATATTTTTCTGAAGATAAAAGGAAAAAGCAAAAAATAAGAGAAAGAGAGAGAGATACCCAATGTAAATAAAATACATACAATAAAGAAGAAAGGAGGAGGAAAAGGTATAAGTGTATATAGACAATTCATCAAGTTGTCCATTTAGACATCATAAAAGAGAAGGTTTAAAAGAGACAAAAGTGGTATTCAAATGGAGGACTTTCTTTTTCATAAATTGGCACGAGCAATGAACCTTTACTGTTGTTTTTCACGGAAAAAAAAACCAATTAATTAATCAAATATTTTTCTAATATCTTGATCATTTATTTGAATATCAAACATTGAATTTGAAGGTTAATAATATTCGTACTCTTATTATTATAGTGAAATATGCTGAATCTCTTTGATTTGAAGAACTTGTAAATTATTTTTGGTCTTATTAAATCTGGCTATCAAAAATCTAATTCTTCAATAATACATAAATACCCATTTTTATATTTGTAAAAACTTTTAATAATTAAAACATGTACTTTCAAGTTTATTTTTGTTTTTATAAATTTATTATAGTGATAGGCCTTATGATAAAATTTTGAAATGTGGCTCTCAATCTCTTACAACACGTGTGACGTGTCCATATTCCATACCTTTAAATTGCCATCCAGACAGATGCACTTGTCTCAGTCTATTTATGCACGTGCTACTAATGTCTCTTTTCCAATAACAATATTACCTCAATGCCTCAAAACGCTTCTATCCATTGCGAGGTAAGGGGGTCGGATGTACGCAACCTGACCCCTATGTTTAAAAATATAGCGCAACTATTTTCGGATGACCCACGATGAGCGTCGAAAGTTGCATTGACTAACTGCTACTTCACAATTGAAAGAAGCGCAGATAGTTTAAAGAGTCATTTT
>JAOTQJ010000049.1:27071669-27085406 GCA_025642045.1 Solanum sejunctum | reverse complement strand
AAAAAATAGTGAATCTTTGGCTCCATCCGAGATTAATGAAAACTAATGTTTCTTTTTCCTTATTTGTTAATTAATCATCCTCCATGAAAATTATAAAAGCTGTTATGGCTTCTAAAATAGAAATAATAGAATGATAGGATTAATTGTATTATTATATATTTTATTATTAATAATTATTATTTATAATAGAAAAATAAGTATATTTATAGGGTAAAAGGAGTCGGGTGTCTAGAAATATGCATAAAATGGGTTAATGCATTTATATTATGCCACATTATCTTTTGAGGTGCAAAATATATAAATTCCAGACTGTTTTTATTTTTTTGTTTATCAAATTTATTTAAATGGTATTTAAGTGTTAAAAATTAGAATAATGACTTTTGTGCAAAATTGAGGATATTTATATTTATGTAAATAACCAAATTTCTGATTGATAATAAATTAAATTAGACCTTTTAGCAAAATATAAAAATAAATCTGAGCGTGAAAGCAAAAAGTCACATCTTTGTTAAATCACTTAAAAGATTCACTAATGATACTACTACAAATGCAATTACAATTTGACTTGTAATTTGTTTAAATAGTAATTGCCCCAGAGGAATACTATTTAAGTTATAGTCAATATTTTGAAGTATTTAATTTTTAGACAGAAGCAATGCTGTTTTTTCTTCTCCTCCTCCTCAATGGCTCCATCTCAGGTCATCCTAGCCCCCTTTATTTTATCAGCGGTTTAGACTCTGCATTGGAGTCTCAGCTAAATGCTAATTGTGCATTGCAATGTCCACTTAGGAATAATATTTCTAACAGAGTTTTTTATACTTACGAATAGAATTTAAGATTTTTAATAAAAAATAAATAATTTCACCACTGAGTTACAATCCATATTAGTATAAGACTTGCCTGAATGAACAACTAAAAGATCACAAAGGTTAAATCAAACTAGTAGCTGCTACATCAAATCTATTCACACAAGCTTATGTTTGAAGTACGTGTATTTTGATTTGAAGTTAGTTTTGAGAAGTTCTAACTTTAGATCCATATATATAAATAAAGTCTTGAAAACTTTAGACCCAAAATTCTAAACTTCAATCTCCCAATATGAAGTTGATTTTGAAATTACTATGTATCAAACATTTAATTTATTTTTCACTATGTCTTAAAAGAACGCTTCTCAAACAGCTATCTAAATACTTCTCCTAAAAAAAGTTTCTCAAGAAATATCATGCAAAAGAGATATCGAAAAAACTATCTCAATCCATAAGTTACTATTTCAGGAGATTTTTAAGGCAAAATGTTGGGAGTTCTTTAAATAGCCCCCATAAACAAAAGAATCATCCTCTCACAGTAGCTAGAAGTTATACTCCCTCTAATTCATATGAAATGAGTAACTAAGTTATGACACATTCTTCAAAAAAGATATTTAAGGATAAAAATTAAAAAATATTTTTCACAATTATTCTTAATATATTCTCCTATAAAATGTGTTGTAGTTAAGAAACACACACTTTTGTAATTAGTATTAAGGGTGTCAAAATGAATTCAAATATAGATAATTCATCAAAGTCATTTAAAATTTTATGGGTTGGGCTCAAGATAACTTTAAAAAGGTTAAATTTCAACTCATTCAAATTTTAACCCATTTTGAAAGAATTTTCAATTGAGCCCAATTTAATTTTTAATTTCAATCCGTTCTAAAGATCTTTACTTACATAGATATAATTTATGTTTTCTATCTATTTTATATAATTTATCTATTTATTTCTAATTTTTTATTTTAATTTTTTTCATTAAAATTTAAATTATGATCATAAAAAATAAATAACAATATGTTAAAATTATTGAGATTGAGTAGGCCAATTTGGACAAATCGTGATCCTAACTCATTTGAGCCCTAATTAGTCGAATTCAAAGTACTCAATCTCTATTTAAATATATTTTAACATTTTCAATTTCAATCGAATTTATCTATTTGATGCCATTATATACCATACATATCCCCCCTTCGTTAAGAAACCATTGTGCCTTAGAAAACTCCTTGCCCCTTCTCTTTCACGTGAACTGTGTGAACTCAAATTGCTAAACGACAAAACGGTTGGAATAAAGAAGTGCAATATTTCCTAAATTACTCTGTTAACCTCGACTTTTACGTTATTTTAAGATAAGAATGTGAGGTTAGATATGTTAATTTATAGTGCAACCAATAAGAATAAAGATTCCATTTTTCTGTTGCTACAGAGGATGCAACACGCACGTGTGTCTCCTTTTACCAGGTCTGCCACACGTGATTAAGTTCCCCTCTTTCCACAGGACTCCAACGGTTTTTTTAATACCCGGCTTCAGGATAAAATAAACCGGTTTAAGTGAAAGTAAATATGGAGTCTCGAGGAAAATTCTAGTATTTTATTTTATTATTTTTACTTTTTTATTGTATTAATTTTTAATCGATAATAAATAGCTCAATCAATTATCATAATTAAATATCTAAATTCTAATTTTATTAGTAAATATTCGATTCTTTCGATTTAAAATTTTTTATTTTTTCTTTCTTTATACTTAATTTTTGATTTTTTTTTTAAATTAAGGGTTGTGGAGATGGTCATCGGATTGAAAGTTATGGCATGATGCCAGGTGTCATATGATAACGGTTATTGAAGGCGTTACAAAGTACGATTTCCCATACTAGACTACGTTTTCTTTTTGTTGCTTTTCGACACACTACTTTTCCGTTTTTCATTTAAACTCCCCCCAAAAGTTGTTTGTCGCCTATAGGCCCTTGATTTAGAAACGGGCAATTTATATGGAGAAAACTATTCCCTCCCACCCTATTCATTTTTACTATCAATTCAAAAATCAATTTTTTCTTTTCTTAGTATATTAAAAAATATATATATTTTTCATATACCTTCTTTTGATATTAATTTTAAATTATTTTTTTAAAAATTTTATTTACTAAACATCAATTAATATAAATATTATGATTTTAATATTAATTAATGCACTATTAATTTCTTTTTAGAAATATACAAAATACAAAGTGGATAAAAGAATCGAAAAAATATTTAGATGAGTTATTTTTCTATTTTGTAATAGTGATAATTTCAACTTGAACACATCTTTTAAAAAGAAAATTTCATTTATTTAAATTTCAATATTTTTAATTTCGTGAAATATTATTTATTTTAAAACAAGATTTGCAAGAGATATTAGTACAAACACTTCGAGAAAGCTCATCACCAAAAGATAAATTTTGGAAAAAATTGATTGCCTACGCGATGCGGGGGTTTATGCCTATTGAATATGTACGATATTGCATTGATACCTAATGCCATAACAAATTCATTCTCTATTTATTTTTTCAAATATAAAGAATAGAAAATGGTCTGACACAATTAGCTCAATTTAGTTCTCTATTTTGTTTCTTTCAAGAAATCTTTTTATTTTTTAAGTATTATATTATTATTTATATTTTCTTTTTCTTTTGTTTTATAAAGAATTAGCTAAAATGTTATGTTATGTATTGTACTTTTAAATTAATAATTTTATCTTGTATCCAGTTATTTCGTATAGTTAAATTAACTTTTCGTAATATTATCTAAAATTATTTAATCTGTAAACTAATTAATTTCGTCACCAACTGATGAAGCGTAGAAAATATAATTAGATGGAGACTAATGAAAAATAGAAAGAAACTTTATTTTGGTGTGTAACAACAATGAACTAGAGACATGATCAAAATTTAGAGAGAATAGGTGACCATTACAAGAAGATAAATCTAAAATACCAATTCAATTAATTGATTTGTAGTTTTTTTAAATTTATTAACCTTCTAATCTTAATTAAAGAGATACACTCAATCAATATTCTATTATATGATATATCAAATGTGAATTCATTTATCTATTCAATAATACTAATATATATTATTTAGAAGAAAAAATGTAAATTCATGTGAATCCAATAAATTTTTTATAGAAAATGAACCTTAAACGTAATTAAATTCAAAAATTAACTTTAATGGTTCTGAATTGTCAAAAACTTCAATCTTACAATTGAATGTTGCAAATAAAATCCTAGTTTTTATAAACAGCACGTAGGACTATATAATTTTGTGAAATAAATAAGAAGCAACTAACATTATGTATGGAATAAACGGGAATTTTTTTGTTATATAGGAAGATAATATTAAAGATCAGGGAGTACAACCCAGCAGGCATGCCAAACAGCTGGGCATTAGGTAGTAGGTACGTCGTACGAGTAACAGAAACGGATACGCATATCTTTTCCATTTACTCTATTTATTTTCTCTCTGCTCCCAACCCCCGCTATAACATTCATTTTTTAATAAGTAGGCATTTTATTTTATTTTATGTGATATTTTTAATTTAATATAATATTTTAAAATATAAAATTATTAGTCTTTTAATTAAAGTAAAATGGGATAAGAGGGATAGTAGTATATTTGAGTATGCACACTAAAATCTAGGGGGCTCTATAATGGATTAGTATCATTTTTTAAATAAATAAATGGAAAGTGGATGAGAAGGGAAGGTCCGTAGGAAAGTGACTACTGTTTTTCGGGATGCGTGTATCAGAGCGTGGGTTACCTGATCCGTACAGGTATCCTTTATGCGGAAACCACGCTTTCATGCATTTCTTATGGTATTTTTTTAACTGCCTCGTTATTTTTATTTTATAATATTAATATAAATAAAAAATTATATCATTTCTGATCTAGGAGAATTTTTAAAATTAAAGTTCTTTAATATATAAATTTTGAATAAGATATATGAGAACCTTCAAGTAAGTATTTGTTGTAGATGAATGAATTAGGTAAGAGTAAAAAAAGGAGAGGCGGTGACGGATGGACGGGCTATAGGAGGTCATCTTGGTAGAAAGGCCGTTGGAGTTGGAATGAGAAAAGGTGTATAGTGTATATTTGAAGAAATAGAAGGGGTTAAAGAATAAAATAAATAAAGTAGACAGGCTGGACTGACAGGATTGTAGTAATGATTCTCCTTCCGATTCGGCGACCGATGTTGTCGTTTAGTGCCAGGTCATCACATCCGTGCGGCCGTTTCATTTTCAGGGGGTTACACAAAATATAAAAAAGAAAAAAGGAGTGGGTAGATAAATATCCCATCCCCAGAAAATAAGAAAATAAAGTTTTATATATGCTGTCCAGGCTGTCCACTGCAAACTGCTTTGCTTTCAGTCAAAGATGATGGCCTCTTTCTTTTGTCCTTTCAATCATCTCCTCAACCGTTACCCTAATCTCCTCTCTTTCTTCCACTCACCCCATACTTATTAAATACCACCCCTTATTTAAATTTAAATGAAACTGTGACTCATGATTTCAGTTACAATTTACTTCCTTTATATAACAAATAAATAGTAAAAACAAATTGAAAATATATATATAGAGAGAGAATATTTATCCTTCTTTAACCGACTTATACTGCAAAATACTAATTTAATTCCTTTTATAAAGTTACATTAATGTTAGATGTTTTAACTTACTTTCGTGCGCGCTCTCTTTTTGTTTATTTTTTTAATATTTTTAAAAAATTAATTTTTTCATAATTTTTATTTTTAAGTAATAATTAATTATTTTGCAGAATTTGATGCTAAATTCTAATTTATTGAATAATTTAATAAGATAATTATATTAATTATTAATTTTTAAATATATTTAAATATAAATAATAAAGGTGAAAGTAACTAATACATCTATGAGATCATTCAATGTTTTCACCATCACAAAGGAGTGTTAGTTTTTTTTTCCATAGCCGTGACTATCTGTTGATACATACATATCGATTTATATTTGTCCACGTAAATTTACGAATGACGTTATTTGGGAGAAGATAGAAGTAACTTAAGATAAAATGAGAAAGGCAAGAGAAATTTAAGAGTTATGTAAAGGGGTAGTTATAGATAAAAAAAGTATTGGGGAGTGTTGATTAGACACGACCTTAGAAATAAAAAGATGTGAAGGTTTCATATTAGAATAGAAGATAAGTAGGGGATAGAATATTGTTTTGCCTTGTCTTATGGGTGTTTTTAGGTTTGTCGTAAGATTATTCGAGCTATTATGTATGTTCTTTATTACTCTTTGATTATTCTGCTATTTTTATTCTATTGTTTCCGTTTATTTGGAATCGATACATTTGATTGAAGAATTTTTTAAAAATAATTTCTCTATATCTTCATGAGATAATGATAAAATTTACATACATTCTAGTCTTCTAAATTTCACTTTATATAATTTCAATGAGTATATATTATCATGGTAAATTTCAAAAGAGTAATCTTAAGATAGTAACTTATGTTAAATTTTAAAACATCACCTTACTTTTCGACACAAATTGGAGTTTTGTTTAAGAATTTGCTTTATATTTTTCCTAATACCCAAAATTACGAGGTAACAAACTCTGAATGCGTTACATTTCTAAGTTTTTTTTTTTTTCATCAGAAGCAAACAAATCTCCTTTTGGGTACGTAGGTGAGTGGAAAAGAGGACAAATGAAAATAAAAAGAAGAGTAATGCACACGCAGCTTATATATAGAAAAAAAGGAGCAACAGTTTCTCTAAAACTGAAAACAGGAGCCTACACCACTCCATCTGTTATTGTGTAAATCAGTCAATCTTTCTTTATGACGACGCGTGTCCCGTTTACAGCTGTATTCCATCTCTTTTAATCAACCGCTTTCCTTACCTTCCCTTTTTTATTTTAAATACAAATCGGTGCCCATAAGGCTCACAACTCCTCCCCTTTCACCGGCTTAACCGGTCATCCCTTTCCTCCCTTATATTACCTTCTTCTCCTCTCTCCCAAATATAAATCTCCTCCTCTTCACGGTTTCTCCTCTTAAAACTTCCAAAAAAAAACATAGAGAGGAAAAGAAAATGGCGAGTACCTGTAACAGTTCCAAGAGAGATATGGATCGGGTTAAAGGTCCATGGAGCCCCGAAGAGGATGAGCTTTTACAGCAGCTTGTTCAGAGACATGGCCCTAGAAATTGGTCCCTTATAAGCAAATCTATCCCGGGGAGATCCGGTAAATCTTGCCGGCTGCGGTGGTGTAATCAGTTATCTCCTCAGGTAGAGCATAGGGCTTTTACTCCTGAAGAAGATGAGACTATTATTCGGGCTCATGCCCGATTCGGGAACAAATGGGCCACCATAGCCCGACTTCTTAATGGCCGGACTGATAACGCTATTAAGAACCACTGGAATTCTACCTTGAAGAGGAAGTGCTCTTCGCTTAGTGCCGATGAAGGTAACGAACTCGCCGATCAAATTTTTGAGAATCAGCAACCGCCGTTGAAGAGATCCGTCAGTGCCGGATCCGCTATGCCGGTTTCGGGTTTTCATATCAGTCCGGGTAGTCCGTCGGGTTCGGATAGTGATTCGAGTCTTCATGTTACGTCATCGTCTCAGTCTCATGTGTTTAAGCCTGTTGCTAGAACCGGCGGCATCTTTCCGCCGGCGATTGATATTTCATCTCCGCTTGTTGATCCTCCCACCTCTCTCAGCCTATCGCTTCCCGGTGTTGACTCAGCCGAGTGCTCGAACCGTTCGTCCGAATCGACTCAGTCGAAAAATCCTTTCCAGTTGATGCTTCCGGCGATGCAGATTCCACCACCACCACCACCGCCGCCTCTGTCTCAGTCTACGGCGTTGCCGTTCGAACGAGTTTCTGCAATCCAACAGTCTCATCAGAACCCTGCCGGAGTCGGCGAACAGCCAGACAAGGTTTTCGTGCCGTTTAGCCAGGAGTTGTTAGGGGTGATGCAGGAGATGATAAAAACGGAGGTGAGGAATTACATGATTGGAATTGGACAAAAGCATCAGCAACAGCAACAGCAGCATTATCAACAACAGCAGCAGTTTCAGCAACAAGGTCTTAAACAGGCAAGTGGTTTAGGGCTTGGATTGTGTATGCAACAAGCTTCTGATGGATTCAGGAATAGGGCTGCTAATCGCATGGGAGTAAGCAAATTCGATTAGGGATAAATTATATATATATAATGAGGAGAAAGAAAGAAACCACCTTTGTTTCATTCTCTCTGTTTTTAGGGCACAAGTTGGCTTTAAGCTTCAACTGTGGAATGGTCGAAAGAAATAGTTTATGGTGGAGTGTTGTTGTACAGGGCGAGGCAGAGGAGAGGAGAGTATAAAGCCATGTTCCAATTATGGCAGAAATGCAAAGGCTGGAACAAATAAGGAAAAAAATACCAAAAAGATTAAAAAAAGAACTTTTTGTTAAATTTTATATTCAGGCAAATTTAGAAACCCAGAAAAACTAGTTTAAAGATATCTTCTGAGAAGACATCTACCGCCAAGGGAAGGAAGGATTTGAATGAAATCGAAGTTATTAGCTTTTATTATTTCTCAGAAGTTATGAATCTTTTCCCTATTTCAAATTTTGAATATGTAGGCCCCGAGTCTGAAAACGGGAATTGAAGAAAGAATGTGCACCATAAATAATTGCACTTTTAAGATTGTAAGTTAAATCATATTTGACATAATCTGTCTTTGTTTTAGTTCCGTATAATCTGCAAATACATGAAAAAACCGTTCATTTCAAATGAGTAATCATAACTGAAATTGAACATTTGCACTTTTGACCAAGTAAATCAGACAAGAGGACGACCAGAATCAGTTTTAGGAGACTTGTACAATACGAGAAGCCTTCGTATGATTTTTTGGTTGTTCCCCAACGTCCTGCATTAAAATCAGATGCTTTGTACTATCTTTTTACAGTAAAATTTCAATACAACCTAATATCATGGAAAGTTCATAAACATGGGACAAGAATATATACACGAGAATTGGGCTGCAAGCCTCCACCTGAAAATCCTAATTCGATGAAGCAATTTAACGTGCATTTTGCAGGATTCTTTTCATCTTGAATCCTCACGTTATGTGACAAGAAAAAAATTATTCTTCAGTCTACGATAAAGGGCAAGTCGGTAATCACAAATGGGCAGCCTGAACGGTGCTAGGTAGTGTACCATGCCTCAAAAACATAATTAGAGAACGAAATCTGTCAATGATTTGTGCAATATCCTCTCTCCATGACCATGTTGGAGGGTTTAGCGCACGAACGGAATTGAGACAAACAAGAAGTGTGCCACCTTCATGCAACAGCACCTGCCATGTTGACATACCAGCTCACATGAATTTACTATGGTAGCGCTCCAAGCTAGGGAATAAAACAGTTTTCTCATTTCACATAAGCTTTCAAGTCAGCAGGAGACTCTATCCCCAACTATTCTTTGTCCAAGAATAATATTTGGACCATTAGAAATAAGAAAATTAAACACAGGCAAAATTGTGTTGCACCTAATAGCTACTCATAGACTAACAGCAGCAAACTGGACATATATACTGATTGATTGAAACAAGATGGATAAATTTAAGGTGAGAAATATCTGGAACAGATTATTACCGTCAACCAGAGTGGGAGGAACCCCATTACTGATGTAAGAGATGCCAAAATAATGCTACACAAAGCAAGTGCCACATTTTGCTTTATCTGTAAGAATAGGGGCCGAGTATCAGTTGCAAATATAAAAGACAAATGTGGATTGCAGAGAAGGAAAAGGAAATACCAAGGATGTTGTTTGGCGAGATTTTGCAACACAAAATGGGACACCAGAAATATTGTCTTGTAACAGCAGTACATCAGCAACAGCTATGGCAGCAGCACTAGCTCGCTCAGCCAACACAATACCAACAGTAGCTGCAGCAAGTGCTGGGGCATCATTGATGCCGTCACCTACCATTATAAGGCCGCCTGCTCAAAAGTAGAGTAATTAGTTAGCTACAATGGCAAGGACGCATGTCTTGCTGAGAAAAGTTTTTGTTGATTAGCATCTAACTCAAGTTTTCACCCAATACATCCACATTTCTGGGACCCTAGAGTTGAGAAAAATGAAAATTATGACTAAGATTATCCTATTGTTGACTTCCCCTTGTAGCGTGAACAAAAAAAGTAACTTAGAAAGTATGTTTCATTTCGTCTAGTTTCACCCGTGATGTTTTATAAGTATATGAAAGCCGTATGGTTTAAAAAAGAAGCAAAGCATACCTCATTGCATAGAACCAACAATTATAGAGATATTTCCTGGTTCAGAGAACATTTATCAACTTTAAAGAAGCAGTCAGCCACAGTTGCGCAATTTACGTAATAAATTAATCTGATAAGTTTTTAATAAGTTGTTACTTGGCATTGAGTACTAAGATGCGAGTTAAATATGAACATGAACTAGTTAAATATTGGGGTTCACAAATAACTTTTTTGTTTAGGATTTGGAAATGTAAATGGCTCTAAGAACATGAAGCGAGGACCTCTCATTGCCAGCTTTTGTGACTCACCTGTATCCCTTGAGATGCTTGTAACATGATAAAGTTTATCCTCCGGCTTTAGGCTGCAGTTAACTTCTTTGATGCCCACTGCTTTAGCAACTCTCCTTGCACTTGCCTCATGGTCACCAGTTAACATTATGACACGGAGTTTAGCTTGATTCTGCAATGTCTGTACGACGTCTAAAACTCCAGGTCGAGGTTTATCCTCAAAGTGAAAAAGCGTTACCTGGTATCAAGGCAAAATCAGCGAAATGGTCGCACTACACATTGAGGGAGAAGTTTGAGGGAAATTTCTAACTAGAGATGTATTAGATATTCAACACAAGCACTCTTAAAATCTCGCTGACATTTGGTTTGATTGCAAGAGGTCTCAATACACAATTATAAGAGAAACGTTGCTTCATTATTTGGAAGCCTTGATATGTTAATGCTTAAAAGTCATACAGGCTAGATTCTGGCTCCAACACAGAGCTTTTTATATATTTTCCACTCTTTGATTCAGCTGCTCTCTTCCATTTTAGGATTTTTCCCAAATTGATTTCCAATTTTGTATAAGAAAAATCTAGGAAATACACCATGTTAAATAAGAAGCATTAAGTAGGAGATGGGTATGAGAAAAGGGCTAATGGGTGGCAAGTTGACATGGGAGAAGTGTTATCAAAGGCATAGCCTGGATATGAAGTTTATGAGTTTGGGATTCTGGTTCTTTTAAATTACTGGGTTCTAAATTAATAAATTGTAGATATCCAAGACAAATACAAAGTTTGAACCAAAGTTATTAGTTTGATCGAAATTGTAATCAATACGCTTTATATAGCAATCTCTCTTTTGGCTCCACTAGGCTATAAGGGTATTTCAGAATTGTTTCTCTTCACACTTTCTTCTCATGATCATTCAAATGCAGAGTCACACTAACTCCAAAAAGTGAAAAAAAAAGAGAATAAAGAATCTGGATCGAGTATACTTTAAATAGAATGCATGATTAGTACAAGCAAGAAATCCTTCACTATCGTAAGAAGTGTATTTATCTAAATATTTTTCCAATTCAATTTGATGTGCATTATTGAGTTGCAGTTGTTCAGTTTTTAAAATAAAATTAAACCACCGTTGGTGGGGATTAGGCATCGCCTAATCTATGTATTGATAATAATAAAAATAATACAGATGATACATTGGCTTTTTGACCAACCCACCTTTGGGATATTGGAAGAATGAATAGTTCATCCTAAATAAAAGAGTCCCAATGCATAAAAACATGGGATTTGGCCTATTAGTTTGTAATCCTTTAGAATCCATAATTACAAAAGTATACAATGACCTTGACCAAAAATTCCAGAAGTGGTAAACCATTATCAAAAGAACTCTTGTGGGCTCGAATCCTAAAATATGGGTTTTGTTCAATGTCGTTCTTCAACCAACTTTTAACCTAATTGGGTAAGGTCAAATTTTGAGTGAAGTATGAATTTAACCTCCTCCTCTCCCCCAAATCTGCCAAGTAATCAGCCAGATTGTTTTACTTCCCTGTAGCAATGCTGGAAATTATAATTCCAAGGTTAACTTGATAGCTAGTTGCTGTATTTCAAGGTGTATTTGAGAGAAATTTGTTGTCAACTATCTCTTGATTCTGTAAGAGATAAAACATGGCATTGAAGGCACTTGATTTGAGACCTATTAAAATTTGACTCGACTTATCTGGCCACAGTAATTCTTGATCAGATCTTTTGAGAGGAAAAAAGAACCTGTTGCTATAGTTTAAATACAGATGCATTTCTACATTTCTTTTTGGTGCAATATGACTTCATTTGATTGCGTAGAAGCCATTATTGATTTTGTTTTAGCACATTACCAACTTGTAAGGTAATGATTCTTATTGTACATTCTAATCAACATTCACTTGATGTTGGTAAATCAATAAACATATCTTTTATCTGATAAAAAAAGTAATTCTCGATCAGATGGACCTTTTGCAAATCACACTTAGTCATAACAAAATGACTCTATTGAGAGTAAGATTTGTTTGATATGTAAATGTCTACCTGTAAGGCAAGCCCCGAAGACACCGTACTACTTTCTAAGCTTTTTCTCGTCTCGCCAATCTAGTATTGCCATATAGAGAACTACCTTTATGGGTAGAATATCGTTGAAAGATATCTTGCCCTTCTTTCACTATGCACTTTCACTCTTGAACTACTTGAACAAGGAGGCAGACGGGGCACTATCGTAAATTAAAAAAAAACGCTGCATTTTGGCAGTGGTTAGCCCTCTCTTTAACTAGAAATATTTTAGGACAAGCGGGAGAGGATTGCAGGCTAGATTAAAGGTATGCAACTGTCCGCTCCACTTTAAAGATTGCTTGAGTTCAAGTGTACTTCAGTAGAAGTATGAAGATCTAATCATCAATCCACTCAAGGCATTGCAAGCAAATGATTATTGAAACGCATTGTAAATCGGCCAACATTTTTCCAGTGCGTCAGCAGGAAAAATTATTTTTGATCATACTTTCCCCATATGTTTGTACAAAAGGAATCACCAAAATATAATCATAATTTTAGATAGTACTGATTTTGGTGAAGCATCACTTCAGAAAGAATTTTTCGTGTAGTTTCCAATTATTAAGTTCAGTTTCTAAGCTTTTTATAGAAATGTTCATTTGCTAAATTTGAATTAATTCACATTGATTTCAACTCAAAAATTCGAAATTATAATGTCAAAAGGTTGAGTGGGTGATGTTCTTGAGGTCTATAGTGTTAATAGATTTAAAAACTATGATGAGATGTGAGGACTGAAGCATTTTGTTGCTCAAGAGGACCCGAGAAGAGGAATAAGATCTTTCTTGATTGTCCACTGTGAGATTAGCTGGTTTTGGATGAGGTTCAGACGCAAGATTAGTATAACAAACCAACCGCTTATAATTCCCAGAAAATAGGAAGCCCAGAATCATGCTTTTGTGGTGGGATAGAAGGACCAAAGATACAGACAAGACATTGTGATTTTGGGTGTTGGGAGAGAGACTGAGTGGGTTTTAATATGTTCCTACCTTTAATTACTCAAACGCAAATTTAGATTTCTGAATTCTTAATACTCATTAGTAACAACTGACCTTTTGATTATTAACAGAGAGAGCAGCACGAACAAAATCAACTCCATGAGATGATGTGCTTACTGCCTCCTCAACTCTTCTTGATTCATCTTCCGAGTTGCAAAGTGAGGTGATGTACTCCACAGAACCCAGAAAAGCTTTCCATGGTTTACCACCTCCGAGTCTTGGCTACAATGAAGTTTTTAAAATCGAATGAAGTAACAGCAAATTTAAGTTAAGAAAAAAGCTGGGCACAGATGAAAAGAAAGAGTGACCCTCTCAA
>JAOTQJ010000049.1:27050990-27071569 GCA_025642045.1 Solanum sejunctum | reverse complement strand
TTGCAAAGTGAGGTGATGTACTCCACAGAACCCAGAAAAGCTTTCCATGGTTTACCACCTCCGAGTCTTGGCTACAAGATGGATATAGTAAACAATGAAGTTTTTTAAATCGAATGAAGTAACAGCAAATTTAAGTTAAGAAAAAAGCTGGGCACAGATGAAAAGAAAGAGTGACCCTCTCAAAAAAATTTGCAGACAACAGAAATATCTATAGGCCCATGTGGCATTCATCTATGTTGATTGTTTAAAGTTCCGAACAATTAATGAAACAAAAAAAATATTGAATGGAGAAAATTAGAATTAACAGTAAGCAGATATGAAAAAGAATACCTCAAAGCTAGATAATGTAGCAACTATGCCTCTACCAGGTAAATTCTCAAAACTTTCAACTGAAACTGAAGGAAGGTCTTTGCCTGTGCTATGATCTACAACAGCTCTGCATGAAAAAGAAGCAAAGAGGAGTAAGTACAAAGGGGTCTCAGGGATTTCTAAGCAAGACTCTTGACAGTATTTAATATACAGAAGCATATCAAATAAATAAAATAGATAAATAGATGCTTATCATTCATAACACCTTCCTATTGGGTGAGTTGTACCCCTCTCCATTGCAGCTGCAACAGCAAGTGCTTCTTTCTCACAACTGGGGTTACAACAAGAAGCAAATCCTTTTCCAACACTCTTAGCATGTCCATGTATCGGCTCAATTGCTTTGCACACGAACTCCCCAGTTGTTAGTGTACCAGTTTTGTCAAATGCAATACTATGGCATGAAGCCAAGGCATCAAGCACCTGACCACCTTTAAGCAATATTCCCTAGAAAGAAAATTCACCACATCACAACCTGTGAACACAAATGGCCGAGCCTGAACAACATATGATAACATCACTCTGCTTAGACTCTGGCAATAACATTTATAATAATGAAAATATGATGAACATTGTACAAGTTACCAGAATTAGAACAATATTTAGAAACAATTCTACTCAGAACTGACAGTATCATTTGTTAAAAAAATTTGCAAGACTATGATGAGGTATAATACAGGTTTGTCATAATTAGGAAAATATTGAAAAAAAGACTGGTGAAAAGGATTTAACACCACAAGGTTAATACGTAGACTGTCTTCCAATAAGAAAAGCTACCCGTTTTGCACAAGCACTGATGGCAGTTGCGTAAGCCAATGGTGCCACAGCTAATGCACAAGGTGATGCAGCTACCATGAGGCCCAATGCTCGGTAAATTGATCCTCTGCAAGCTGAAAAGAAAGAAAATGAAAACACCACGTAACCAATCGGTCCAGAGATCATATGATGAAATGGATACATCCATATAGAAGCATCCTGCTTTTCAATTTGCATTAAAAATCATAAAATAAGATCTACTTGATAGTGCGTAAGCACTTATATAGATGTATTAGATATCCATGCCCAAGCCCAAGCGTGCACAGAAAAGTTCAATAACAGTTGTTTTAACCCATTTAACACCTAAACTATGTACTGAAATCCCTTCTTCAGTGGAAGGTTTGTGTAGTAACGCAAGAAAGACTGATGTGGATAACAAGTAAACACAAACAAAGTATATGCTCAAAATAGGACTCCTAAAAGTACCTGAAGTACTAAAGAAAGGCCACTTGAAAAGGAATGGACCAAGAAAAGCAACTGCTAGAGATAATAACACAACTGCTTTACTGTACTGCTCGCCAAATTTATCAAGCCATCTTTGGAGTCTTGGTTTACTTAATTGAGCCTCTTCTGTCAGCTGCACAATTCTGCTGAGCATGGACTCTTTCCATGTCTTCTTTGCCTATAGAAAAAATTAAAGGTCACAAAAGACTTAACTAGATAGCACCCAAAGGGTAGCTGCTGCAGGTTCTCCTTGTCAAAAAAAAAATAAAATTTAGACTTAAACAAACCAATTAAACTTGGTGGTTTTTAAATAACAATGCTTTAGACATTGTTTATTAAAATAGGATCTTAACTTTGAGGTAATATTTCATGGTGCGACTTTGAAGTCACTTCTTGGATAAGTTCAGACTTTTGGGACTGAAAAAATCATATGGTTCTAAAAAACAGTCGCTGATTGATTGAGGGTCTCTAGAACGACATCCCTTTGGATTTCCAACTCTGGGAGTTCTAGAATCTATTTAATCAAGGAAGTCGCTTAATGGATAATCAGTTTTAAAAAATCACTTATCCATTAAGCTTTCTATCATAATGCATCATTATTCCTTATCGCAGCAATTTTTTCCAACTCCATCACTTGTGCACAAGCTTCTCTCAGGACATACGGGTAGAAATGGATGTCTGGAATACAAGTTCATCAAGCACATGTCACCACCTTCATTATGGAATCTTTCCGAGGGAAGATACACTCCACAACTAAAGTTATACCTAAATATTGCAACATAAGTTATTGGCAGTAGAACCCCGGCACCCCACCTCTCTTACATTATCTTGCAATGATTATTATTCAAAAACTAACCACCCACATAATCAAACATTGTCCAAGGCCTTTTTTTTTCGTAATGCATAAGCTATTACAGATGTTAAACTGCTATTGTGAACGACTAGCTACCAAAAATTTTCGAAGCAACTCAGAAATTGACTAACAAGGCAAACTAGTTTCTATATTACAACCACTAGATAAAGGACTCTTCTTCTTCTCTTTATCTCTCTCTATTATTATTACTTTTTTTGGATAAATCATTCTATTAGTCCACAATAGAGTCGAGGAATAAAAGCAAAGAAAAACATTAATCTAAACAATAGAATTTTCTGAAAATTTTTCCGAGAAATTCTAAGATAGACAAATCCCTCTCTTCCCAGAAAGAAAAGAATAAAAGAGGAAATATTTGTCTTCTTTTTAATTCCAACTAGGCTACAACCTGACAATATTCTTAACTTGTTTCAAATTAAATCAGAGCAATGCAATCCAAATAATGGAAAATTGAAGGGCGTACCTTCACTATCAACATACCGTCCAGGTTCCGCGCACCTCCTGGAATATTGTCCCCCTCTTTCTTATCTAAAGGTTTGACTTCTCCCGTCAAATGTTCAATAGTAATTGTTGATCTACCTCGGGAAACTTCACAATCCACTGGTACTGACTGATCAAAGAAACAGGAAGAATTAGACAAGTACAGAAGCTAATTATAGTAAAAGGGTTGGAGCACAAAATGTAGTAATGTACAAGTGAAAATCTAGAATTATGGAAACCAAATACACATGATATAGTAGAAGCAAAATTTGATCATGGAAAAATTAGTAGATTTAATTGGCAACATACAAATTTTCATCTTTTGAATAGGGCCTCCTATTTTGGTTGTAAGTATGTTCTTGTAAAGTTTTGTAACTTAGCATTTTTTTCAGGTGCTAAGTTATGGTTTAATACAAATGGTTACCTTTGATTTACAAAATAAAATAAAAAAATTGATCTTGGGAAAAAACATTATTAACTTTTTCCATGACCAGAGTGGAAAGAATTCTTCAAACAGTAGAAACACACACACACACACACACACATATATATATATATAACAGGCAAAAAATTATTTAGGGAGTGGTCTTTCCCAGCAAAGAGTCAATATGAGAAAAACAAAGAACTAATGATCTCCTCCAAGTTTGATATTGCAATAATCTAGATGTTGCAATCTCTGAGTTCAACAGGTGTTAGTCCTTATATTCTTATATTCCAGCTGCCAATCATTCTTATATATTGATGTTAGCTTTGAGAATAAAGTCAAAATTTTCATCACCTTTCAAGGTTTAATTATTGGTATGTCTTGCATTGATGATTGGGTGACTATTGTTGATAATCATGTTTTAACATACAGTCTCTACGTTCTAGTATGCTGCTCATAATTACATTACCACAAAAATTATTGGTATGTCTTGAATTGCCAAATGTAGAAGTCGTCAGATCACATACATATAGAGAACCTGAAACCCTACATAAGACACTTAAATTGCTGCTATTTATTCTGTTACTTCGTCAGTCCAAGTCGAAGGTGCAAACTATAGAAACAACCTATGATCTAAGTTTTCATAGGAATAAATTGCAAAAATATGAACATAACATCTAGGGCGCGTTTGGTATGAAGGAAAATGTTTGGAAAACAAATGAGTTTCTTACTTATTCTAGTGATTGGTAAGTAAGCAAAAACATTATTATTACAAGAACATTTATATGTAATTTAGCAAAATATTATAGGAGTGGATGGAGTGGGGAGTGGGGAGTGGGGGTTCAAGGTGGCGGGAGTTTGGAACACTTGGTGGGTGGGGAGGAGACAATAAACTTTGAATGTTATTTACGGACTTGTTTCCCCTACTTTATGGAAGTCATTCCTCATTTTTTCGGAACTTGTTTTACTAGAGAAATCATTTTGACCAACAAAGCATGGAAAAATTATTAGAAAATGTTTTCCTCCATACCAATTACACCCCAAATGCAGAATATGACATTTATCCCAAAAGAAAGAGACAGATGAATAGAAGAGTTTTTAATGCAACTAAGCCGAAAAGAAGTGAAGATACAAACCTCACCAGCTTTAACCAATATAAATGAGCCAACTTCCAGGTCACTCACAGGAACTTCACTATATTTCAAGTCAGAGAAACTAGGCAAATTTTGATTGTCTAGCACAAGAGCAAATTCTGGATGGTTTTCTTTTAATTCCTTTACATCACCCTTGGAGCGTCTAGTGAAATACTCTTCAGCTGCAAAGACAAATATATATTAGATAAAAAAGTTCCAAGTCCTCCAGAGAAAATTCCCAAACTTTTTACTTACCTATGTGAGCCAAATTGAACATTGCAAGAAGCAAGCCACCTTCCAATACATTCCCCATAAAAACTGATGCAAAAGCTGCAAGAGCCATCAGTACATGAATATTGATTTTACCACCAGTTATGTCCACTAATGCATCAAGTGATGCTGAGACCTGACAGTAAAGTGAAATTTTAATCATGGCACCTGCCGAAGGAATTATATATTTCATCTTAAGATAATAATACATAGTAACTGTAACTTTTTTATGCATGGATTTACACAATTTGATATCCACAACATCATTCAACATCATTGAAGAGAGATCCTGAGCACTTAAAAGATCCAAAGTTCACTCTTCCCAAATGTAGGGTACTTGACATCTTGTAATCAGTACTAGTTCTGTAATTCAATCTATTGTCTAAAATTAGGGACTAACAGATTAGACTTATCATAACTTACCTACTTAATTAATCTCATTATAATGTCCGGGAAACAATTGATTTTATTTCGTCGATAGCATTTGAAATTCGAGTATCTCCATAGTCAAATTAGTATATAAGAAATTATTCAATCAATTAAACAAGTCAATTGTCCAGTAGAACTGAAATCATTGTGATTATATTTCCCCAATGCAAAATAATGAACAGCGAAAGAGAAAGATTATAATACCCCAACGAGAGGAAAGGCAATGAGAGCGAAAAGCCGCTGGAGAGGCAGTACAGCGGGCTTGGGAAGAAAGTAAGGGCAAAAAGCAGCAGCAATAAACAAAGCCGCCGAGCAACAGCAAAGCTCTAAGTTCTCTCTCAAGAAATTAGCCAACTGGGTCCATCTGATAGCATTGGCGAACTTGAGAAATACCTCCTGTAATTTCGTGAGCTTCCCATCACCTTCATCATCATGACCATGGTGGTAATGGTGATGATCATGACTATGCTCGTGGTGATGATGATGGTGGTGACTATGGGAGCAGCTGCAAACAGAACAGTGGAAGCGTCGACGGAATTGAGCGGAGCTCCGAATTGAAATTGAGGATTTGGGTTTCAATGAAGAGAGGAAGAGATTCCGGTTGACTTTGAGTCTCCTTCTAGATTTGTAGATTGAAGAGTTGATCCCTGTGAAGGAAGTTGAAAGACGCAGAGCTTCCATTTTTGCCGAATATTTTTCACCGAAAACACATTTTGTTCTTTTCGCCTTTTCTCTCTCTCAATAATATACAATTTGGGCAAATTGCAATTGTGGAGTGTGGCTATTGTTGTATCATCTGCCCAACACTATGTGCTCACTTGGGCTACGGTCTAGTCATCGATCTACTTGTCTAATTATTGTGCTTTTCGAGGACTTGATTGACAATTTTGTTACGTCACCACGTTTTTGTCTATTCTCCAATATTTCCTAAAATAATTGCTATAATTCCATTTGTATGTGCCAAAAAGGATCTCTAATGCATATGCAGTTGCTTGATAATGAAATATAAAATGGTTAGTTCGATCTGTAATGCATTCACCAAAGGTGCAAAACATATGGTGAGTATAAGAATACGAAAGCTCTTTATTCGATCGGCAAGAAACTATTGGAGTGTGTGTTCAGAAACAATCACTGCCATCTCAGTGAGCTTTCTTTTAAAGCTTTATATTTGTCTCTGCCTAAATCCACAACATGCATTTTAAAAGTAAAAATCCAAATTACTATTCAGTTTTTACAGTATGTTATACTTGTACACCTACCTCCGCGGCTCCACCTACCTAGATTATTTGATTTTGATGTGAAGAAAAGAGAGAAAGAAATGAAGTAAAAGGACAACCAGCCAAATTCTGGGTAAATGTGAACTTTGGACCAAAAGAAATTTTAAAAATAATGGAAAAAAGGTAAACGTTAGCACTTGAAAATTAAAATTGCATTTGAACATGAATATAGTTTGAACAAATGTTTGAATTTTTGTGAAAATAAGTTTTATGAGTTTTTCAAATTCCAAAAAACTTGTAACAATGCTATTCAAACAAGATTCTGGAAAAATAATACTTCCTTAATCCCATTTGATGTGAAATCATTTATTTTTTAATCCATTCTAAAAAAAAATCACCTACTAAATATTTCAGCTTTAAAATTCTAACTTTATCCTTCATGAAATAATTTATAACGATAAAAATTATTTTAGACCACCAATTTCAAAGTTTTTTTTTTTCATCACATGCCAAGTTAAACGTTGTCAATTTGCTATACGAGTTCCCACACAAGAAATGGAACATCCTCTACGTAACGACAAAATAATAGTCCTTCCAGATTATCATATGTAGCCGAATATAGCCAAGTTGATGAGTCCAATCTGACTCTAAAATAGCTATAAAACTCTTCCAGCCCCTATGCTATGGTAAAACTAAATGGTACAGAGGCTGCTAGAATTTGTAACTGAAATACAAGGATCATCTAGATTTTTTGTATGGCATTTAACTCTACAGGTGCATGCAATTAAACAACAATCGATAAACCATTGTAACAGACACAACTTTCCTATCGAAAATTGATCACCTGACTATATAAGTTGAAAATGAATAGTTCACCAGGAATAAAAAATGATCTACTGATACAGATCACAACACACAACAACAAAGAGTTTGCCTATAACTGCGGGCATCACCGGTAAGCATATTGGCATGTTCAAGAAATACCGCCAATGCTTCTGATGCTACTCATTCTGATTCTGGTTAAATTGGTAGACTGGTCAACTCTCTTTATCCTTACCACTTCCTTCAGAGGCTTTAGGACCATCATAAGCAGATAGGAAGAAAGTACCCTGGTTTTTCTGCAAAAACCTGCAATCACACAAGCACAAGGTAAAGGCTCATTCGCAAGATAATACATCAAAACAATAGGTGTTTCCTTGATCCAAGTCATCCTCGAGGCTCTGAATCTCAGAGAGAAAAATTGTACAGCAGAATTATTTAACTTAATGTTGCTGTTGAACTGGTTCTTACAAGAAGGCAGAAACCATATGGTTACCTTCTATTCCTTTTCACTTTTCATTAGTTACAATGCTAAGACGCCGTACCCTTTTCTTTTTTCTCTTTTGATAAGGTATGGTAAACTGAAATCCCTCACCCCTTCTCTGGTAAGGTAAAACTAAAACACCCCATTGGGGTGCGGCTCTTCCCTGGGCCCTGCATGAACATTGGATGCTTCATGTACAGGGCTTCTATTTTTTCAAGAAATAACCTAAAACACCCTCCTTCTGTTCATTAAAATCTGATACAGACTCATTTTTCAGACACATCACCACAATTGTTAAATTTCCCTGTGAAATTGACGTGCTAGCCTAATATTCAGAAGTTAAAGAAGAAGAAGAATATCATTAAATATTCTCAATCCTTAAGATGTTTTCTTGAAAATTGTCAGGGAAGTTAAAGGGCTCCCAAAGAAACAATCTCTCTACCTTTGTGAGGTAGTAGCAAGGTCTGCGTACATTCTACCTCCCCAGAACCCACTTGTGGAATTCCACTGGATATGTTATCGTTGTTGTTGTCAGGGAAGTTAAAAGAGGAATACAAAGTAAGCTAGTGAACTTTCTGGTGCTTTCCAGAAGTGAATAATGTGATTAGACCAATAGTCAAAAGAGAATGGGTAAGGCCAGCCTATGCGGCAGTTAAGAAATTGCACTCCTTACACAGCACCCACAGTAAACACTTCAGCTTGTGGGCTGTTTCAAGGCAGCAATTCAATCACAACAAAATTCCATATCATATAACAAAAATAATAACAGTAAATTGAAAAAAAAAACTGATCTAGAAGGAAGTATAGGAAAAGAGAAGATACTTGAGAAAGTCTGAAAATTTCTGTTGCAATTTAGACAATGTCTCCTCATCAATTTTTGCACATGCAATTAACTCAGGTAATTTTACTGCAACATCAGCAAACAAATTAAGTTAAGACGTCACAATCTTGGAAAAAAATATCTTTTGATTAAGTAAAGATATACAAGCACACAAACATATGAAGTTTATTATGCCTTGTCTCTGCAGCATGATATTTTTTAAGGTTCATATCTTTGTCTTGGGGTCAATTAAACAACATGAAACATTTAGTGATTTTTCATACCAAAAAGGCGCAATAGATGTTCAGCACCATATACACTAGATGGAGAGACATTAGCTGAAACTGCTTCATGATACTGTTGGCGCTCCTTCTTGTACAATAAAAGAGCAGGCAGTGCTTTGTCAAAATAGCATCGAATTCCATTCAGTATCTCCCCAACAGAATCAGTCATCCTGTGAGGATCAAACATTTGGAAGACATTTTTATTAAATAAATTATACCTCCAAAGTCATTTTATACCAAATACATTATGTTTGCATTCACTGGTCATGCAAAGGTACTTGTGACCAGCAGAGATGAAAGTGTTGGTCTTTGATTTTATCTACTTCTGTAGTAATAGTCAACAAGAAGGGAAACAAGGTCTATTCTGAAACTGTAGTAAATTCCAAACACTTAATGCAGACACATAGGAGTAAAAGCTAACTGGTTGTGTGTATAATCTGATAAGAAGCAGTTATTCAAATATAACTTACTTCCTTAGTTGGAATATCCGCACCATTTAGCATAAATCAACTACTAACTTGGCATCTAGTAAGCATAATTTAGTGGATTGACCGTATAAGACTCTAGAATATAGGTCCCTTAAGCATGCATGAGTTTTCCCTACAGAGTTAGAAGCTAAGTTTTGAAAGAACCAGTAGCACCCAAAGGAGTTCGACTTCTTTTCCCCAAGGGTGTGAACTAGAGGTCCATGAAGTAGGAGAGAACCATGAGGTCTCAAGTTCAAATTCAATATAGACAAAAATCATTAGATAATTTCTTCCTATCTGCCCAGCCTTGGTGGACAGACTTAGATGATACTTGTAGCGTAGGAAGTAACAGGTATCCGGTAGAATTCATCAACATGCGCACAAGCTAGCCCAAACACCACCATCATTAATATATTTTTTTAAAGAACCAATAATTACAACATTGACCATGCAACTACAGGACACCAATCAGCAATAAATCCACCCTTACATGAAAAGAAAAGGGCAGAACTTACATCCCGTCCTTTTTGGATCTATATTCAAGGTACTTGGTGAGTATATCATCCACAGTGGGAGATCTTGGGAGCTTCACAAGCTGTTAAGAAGAACAGATCAGACAGCTTCACTGGCAATATTGTATAGCAACAAACATTAAGAACTAACATAGTCAGAACAGAATGAAGAAAAGAAAACTGATCATATTCGGCATGCTATTTGAGGGACGAATACAGATGTGTAGCTAGACAGATCAGTGTCATATTATCCAGTATAAACTTTTTTAATCCAATAAAATCTGGTTCAGATTAATAGGGAGGAACTTAGTCTAGTAAATCAGCAAAGATCTTAAATGCAAATTAGCCATCGCCTTATCTATTTGTCTACACCCTTTTTTATTGGGGGGGGGGAGCGCAAGTTGAGATAAGGTGATTCTGCAATTCTACTTCTGGTTGATAGCTCTATTATGGACTTCCAATATTCCAAGGCTGGTCACTCATCTATTTTCCAAAAGCTTTAATTGCATGCACAACGAGTCCAATATTAGGCATCAGGTCTTGTTGCAGTGCAGTTTCCACTAAGGTCTCATACACATTTTTCTTTCTTTTTTTTTCAAATGGATTCGCTATCAGCTAAACAAACAAACATCCTATTGGTGAATAACAGGGAACTTTTCAAAGCTTGAAAAAATATGAAAGGTAAACCTAGCCATATCCTACGCATATATACCTTATTCTGATGCATGATGAATTCCCAATCATCAACCAGTTGCTTCTTCAAAGTAGATGGAATCTGAATCTTCACAAGTTTCTCTGCAGATAGATTGCCCTTCTGCCATTAACCAAGTTACAAATCATTATCTTTCAAGCACTAATACTATACAACAAAAACAACAACTACTACTACGCGTTACCCCCAAAAAAGGTTCCATACGGTTTGAAACCTATCCTCAACTAGTAGCAATCACTTATATGGATTTTTTTCCTTCTACTGCGCCTTATCTTTAGCTAAGTCTGTATTGATATGAAGCAATTGCAGGTCTTTTGAGGCACTTCCTTCAATGTAATTCGAGCACTTAAATAACGATTATCTAAAAGCTAATCCAGCACATAATCAATAAGAAGAATTTCCCAAAGATAGAAAATAATGGCTGAGAAACTTTTCAATAAAAATATCTCCACAGGCAATAGAAGAGCGATTAGAGAGGAATGGGATAGTGTTGCCTAAATCACACAGCTTAAGATGACTAAAATGGAGAATTCTGCAGAAAGTAAATAACTCTACATAATGATTCAGGCCAGGAATGTCATATGGAAGTAAGTAAATGTTGGGCCTCTCTACACAAGATGAATGTCAATGATAAATACAATGAAAAGAAAAAGAAACAATGTGTCATAGAGTCCAGAAATAAGTAAACCTCAGTGCCTGAGTCAGCTTTGCGCTTTTTCCCTTTTGGAACTGCAACAAAAAGTCAATTGAAGTATAATTTTCTTATAAGCAGATCACTAATAGAAACTAAAAGACGTAACAGACTATATTTTCTTAAAGCAGATCACAATTAGAAACTAAAAGAGTTAACAGACTGTATCTGTCTGATTTGGTAGTTCTAAGATAAAACAGGTGTACTCCAGCATAGCATGACATTACTAGAACAAAGTTGACACCCTGACCAATTCAAGGCTATTTCATCTACAATATAACAGTGTCCATAGTAGACCCTGTCGGTTTTGCCTTCCCATCTTGCATGTATCCTAACAATCTTATCGACTCCACAAGGATGTTACCCACAACAGTGAGAGTTTTAAGTGGGACATCAAGGACTCATATCATTTTTTTTTTGAGAAAAGGGTAACTTGTGTATCATTTCAGAAGATTCATCATCCAACAGATGATGAATGGAAACTTAAATCCCACTCCAAGGGTACATTACAAGTTTCCTATGAAATCTACTAACTCCACTATCTCCCCTATCAGACTAACTTTACACCGAAAATACAAATGACTTATACCATTCATTTTAGTTCTCTGTAGGTTTGTATTCTCCGTTTCGAAGCATCTTGAGTTCCTTCTTTTCTAGAGAGTCCACCAAATGCAAACAGGAATTGTTTTCCACCAATGGCCTTCTTTTTGTATGCTCCCAATCCCTATCCAGCTGCTTAGTAGTTCCTTTGTTGTGCCCAGCATCACCCATTCGACTCCCATTGCAGCAAGAAACATGTTCCATAAAACCATTGCTGCTTTGCAATGGAGGAATGGATGATCATTTGTTTCAGCTTCCTTTTCACACATGACACATCTAGAGCTAACAAACCAAAACCTTTTGTATAAGTTGTCATCAGGGGACAACCGTTTGAATGGAACTGGACAATTTGACTAAGTTATACTAATGTTAATGTACTGCCCCAGATACAGCATCCATCAGTTAAATGTCCAAAAGCCAGTCAAATCTCTTACCTCAATTTCTAATAACAAAATTTAATCTAGATAATGAGTACGTGCTAGCAATCATAATAGTCAAGTGATAACATACATTTCTTAGAGCATATGCAAAGACAAGAAGAAAGAAGCACTCCCTTCTCAATGGTAGAACAAAAGAATATGAGTGAGCAAGACTCTCCGAAGAAGAAAGCAAGGCACAAGAGTAATGACCAATTTTCTTCCCTAATCTTTGTGTTTCGTATGATCCCTGATTAATTTACAAACAGAAAGACGAGCCTCCACTTTCTCTGTGTACACTCAAAGGCATGTCAACTATTGAAGATTTAGGGTAATGGCCTTTGTTCCCCTTATCCTTCTTTTGTTATAACAAAAGCCAATGATTACTTCTCCTCTGCAATCATATCTTGCTTCTAACAATCCTTCGGATTTTCCTCCTTTTATTATTTTTCTTCCACCTATGCTTGACATCCTAGTATATGCATCACGTCTTCCAAATCACATGATCCATACGAAAACTGTGTATTATCGTGGTATCCATCCGACATGCTTCATTTGATACCCCCATAAATGCAATTACCACAGTTTTCTAATTGATTTGCTAGACAAATTGAAATACTACTAGATAATACAAGGTTTGTATGAAACATTTAATTTAAGCGGTTTAAACATGAGATTAAACTTTTTTGAGAAAAATGTTCATATCCTAAATGTAAAATGTATCAAAAGATCATCAACAAAGTATATCATGTCAAAAATTACGGAGTTTGAGCTTGAGACTTTCATATTGGAGGTCTCAAGTTTGAAACCCCTTGCTAGCGAAAGCAAGGAGCTTGCCTTTTGGGTCGATCGCACCAGGCTTGCCTAGTGCGGGTTACCTCTCCTGTGTCATTTGCGAGCTATTGCATAGGATCGGAGGTTTACTTGTGCGCACCCAAGGGGTAGCAGTTGCGGGTTCCCCTTGTCATTAAAAAAACAAACATACTAGGTTTGGGATAAGATTACCAGTATATACAAGAAGATTACTATCGGAAACATTAATTTTACATTCTAAAAAAGAAACTAATAAAGCAACACGCAGTGATGATTGTTCTAAAAAAGTTAGAGTTAAGGTCCAAGATACCTGATTCATCACCACCCGAAGTTAGGGTTGAGGTCCAGGATGCCTGATTCATTCTCCCAATACTTAAAAGCAATTTTGGTTAAAAGAAAACACCAAATAAGACCCACTCACAACAATGAGTGGCTACAATGCCTGAGAACTTTGGGGCTACATGGGAGAAAAGGTTTCAAAATAGTCCTTTTAAGTTTCAAGTTCGAATTAAAATAGTCCTTATTCTTTAACTGGAGCACTAATAGTCCTCAAACTCTTCCACGCTAGAGCAGTTTTAATCTAACTCTAACTGAACCGCTAAATTTTAACAGAACATCCCCGAACACACCCAACTAAATCCACCCATTCCATAAAGTTGTCAGATTCTTCCCAAATAAAGAGAATGAATAAAGGTCTACATAATTGCAAAACTAAAGAAAATGGTAATTGCTAAATTCAACAAAATCTTCAAGAGGAAAACACAAAAAATTATGAATCTTGGTTTCCTACTTAATTGAGACCCATTAAGAGAATATACAACAACATATCTAGTTGAATCCCACAAGTGGGGTCTGGGGAGGGTAAACTGTACGTAGACCTTGTCACTACCTCATAGAGATAGAGAGGTTGTTTCTGAAAAAAAACCCATTGGGAGAGTATGAGGAAAGGAAATTAAACTTTCAGAAAATTCAGTTTGTTTTCCGGTGGAATCACATAAAAGAAAAAGTGTTGAATGAGGGAGCACACCTCTGGGCTCAGTTTCTCACTACTCATATGCCTCAGGATTATAAAATCTTTGACAGTTATGAATATGAAAATGTGGAACGCAAATTTAATTCAATCATATGCCTGAGAATTTGATGTAGTTTTAGCTTTTCGAACTTACTGTTCTAATTACAGAATCAATATGTCAGGCTCCAAAGGAACGATCTTCTTAGTCATTTAACTTAAGTTCTAAATTTCCTTAGGAGCTTGCATCACCATGACTCGGGTTTGGTTCAATCATAAATTGCAGACTGAAGATGAATTCCGGAATTTGGTTGATGTGTATGAGCTTCATTATTAGCCTTTGAAATGTAGCACGCAGAGAGAGATATGGTTTTGAATTTTGATAGCAGCTATCTTAACTTAAGGACTGAGGCTTTCATATTTCTTTTATTTGGGGAGAAAACTGGGAGGTTTTCTGAATGGGGTGGGGCTGGGATCTTCAGAAGGGGGGTCTATGAATGAGTTCAGTTAGTGTTTAATGCCTCAGTAAGAGTTGGACTAAATCTGTGCTTACTTTACATAATTGGAGGACTATTAGTGTTCTATTAAAGAACAAGGACTATTTTAACACCTAAATTAGAGTTGGACTAAATCTGTGCTTACATTACATAATTGGAGGACTTAAACCACTATTTTAATTCAAATCCCAAATTTAAAGGACTATTTTGGGACAATTCTCGATTTCCTTGCTTGTCTAAGTTTGAAATAAAAGCATTGGATTCTATTCCATTTTTCTTTAGATAAACTTTACATTCAGCTCGTTTCCCATATGGACAAGCATTTATTTTCTTTCCAAAAGATTTAGTAAATAGAAATCTGTCTTTAACTACATTTTAGTTCTACAAGGTTCTGATAGAACTCCGGTCTAATGAACTTTTAAAAAGTCCAATGTTCCCTTTTACAGTATCCTATCTTAACTTTCAAAGAAGATATATCTATGTACCTTCTTTAAAAACAAAAGTTCAAAGGAAGTGTCAAAATTTTTTTAAAAAAAGCAATCCAAAAAAAAAAGGGGGAGTTTACATCTTCAGACTAACCTGCTTTACATATGTGGAGGACGGTGGGAATCCCTACATTCTGGCCTTATTATTACTATCAGGCCAAAATTAACTCAAAGCAGACACAATTATAGGAAGACTAATATGTCCAACCCACATAACTACCCTCTACCCCCAACAAATAATCCAGCAGAGATCAAGGAAAAGCATAAGGATCAAAATCATAAGATGACATACCATTGCTCTTAGTTTCCTCCTTGTCCACTTTAACATCTGCATAAAAAAATGCAAGTTAGTAACAAGAATGACATTCAATACCCCGAGATAAAACCCGCCACTCCGTTACATAATCTTTCCTTCAAAGGAGACACATAACCAGAAGGCATTTGGTTCTGTAATTAATATTCACTGTTACATATGCCAAGAGAACTTTGAAACTGAAAACATTACATCAAAAATAGTTCATGTTTTTATCTTAAGTTATGCTAGATATGATTTACAACCGTAACTTTGGTGGCGTTCCCACTTTTTTTACTGCGGCGCATAACCAACATCATAAAGAAACTAATCTTTTGGAATTTGGTTCAAACAATTTTTTTTTTGAATCAGCTATTTCTCCATATCGACTTTAACTACAACAAAAGGCATCAAAAGTTATACTGATACCATAAAAGTGTTACTCCCTCTGTCCCAATTCATATGGCACTTCTCGTTTTTCAAAAGTCAAACAATTTAAGTTTGACCGAGAAGTTGTGCAAGGAATCTTTAAATTTTTTGATGTGAAATTTATATATTTCAAAACTAAGTAAAAAGTACTAGAAGTCACAATAATTGATAACTCAAAATATTTAAAAAATATATGAAAATTTTATAGTCAAAGATAGATTGGTTTGAATCTTGAAATCCGAAAGGTGCCACATAAATTGGGATGGAGGGAGTATTAATTTTAACATGTTACACAAGAAAGTATTTCCATGAATAGACAACTATCTGAAATGGTCATCACTCATCTATAGCCTACATTTTAATATAAATCTAGAGAAAACACACCAGCTAAGCTTTTGGATTTTGCCGGCGCTGAACGTCCAGATTTAGTACTTTTTTCCATGCCCTGCTTCTTGTCCAGGGCCTGCTGCTTCAAGACATTGTCTTCCGTGTGCTTCATCAAGCGGTCAGCGCCTACCCATTCATCCCAACTGTTGCAAGACATAGTTTCAGTAATTAGTTTTGTAGAATACACTTACAATTAACAAATATTCAACTACAACCTCCAAAATTCAGTTTGAAGTAAACAAAATCTAGCTTCACATTTTGCTGCAGAACTAGGCATACGCAGCAATGTAAAAGAGCTAGCTATTATACCCCGTCGCTGAAAAGAGATGTGGTTTCTGGAGAACCAAGTCATAGAATCCGATTTCAGAGCCAAAATTTACCCATCAATTGCTTAAATTTTTGGAATAAATTTATGAAGTTATATCCATTATAAACAAATTTCTTTTATTAAAAAAATTTTTAAAAATCATTGTCAAAGAAAGAGATCAAGTATCCAAATAGTCATAGTACCATGCACAATAGGACAGGGGGAGTACAATGAAATTGTGAATGTCTATTGAATTAACCCTTATTACACAAGCAAAAAAACTGAGAGAACTTGTTATCTATCCTTTTCAATATGAACATCATGGTTTGAATTTATATGGGTAGATAGGATTATTACAAATATTGAGCAAATGTTTGGTAGAATAACATAAAGAAAGTGCCTATGGATCAGAGTAAAGGTAGATCCCATGTAAAGTATTAAATCTTTGAAAAACTCCCATTTACGGAAAATAGACATTCTCCCCAACAGATAAAATGGAAAGATAAACACTCAATTTGAAACGAAAGAACATGTAGTTGAAATGATAGATGATAAACTTCACCATTAATATACAAATACCAAATTCATTGTGCTACCTGATGTCTGCAAATCAAAATCATGTACTCATAATTGCACTTTACATCCAGAGCAACAGAACATTTTACATCCAGTTTGTAAGATAATAACCATAATCAACAAGTTAGCATCAAATTATATCCATGCCTCTAGCTCAAGGCCCAGCTCCTTCATAGCAAGACATTCAAACAAAAAATATTACCGCAGAACAAACAAAATCAGTTGGCCAACCTTTCAATCCTGATTTGAATAGCAATTTAGGAGACTCTTGAAATTAAAACTCACTTTTTGTTCCATCCCTGCAAATTAAAATATATAAAAAGAGTGTTATTTCTCGATATCATTAAGAATATCGAAAGAAATTTAAACAAGCTAAAAATGAAAGGCTATGCTACAAGTTTTTTCACATCTTTACCTAAAGAAACTCCAAATTTAATTGCCATATATAAAGCATAGGGTGAGGAAGATGGAAATTAGAACATACAAGGTAATGAACAAAGTATCTCCATTCGTTCTTCCGTAGCTCTGCTTTTTGGACCTTCACAGAAGAAAAGCAAGAATCACATTGGAGGGTCGCAAAAATCTTGTAGCAAGCATTAAATACATGATTTCATTGGGGTGCTACAATTTGTAGAAGACAAGCACCATGTCACCATACACTTGATTATTTTCCATATAGAGAAAATGAAACCTTCTTTTGTATGAAATAACTTAAACAGATTTAGTAGTTTTAAAAGTCAAAAGCGTAAACAAACAACAAGATTTTGAGAGCCAGAAGCCAGATGCAAAGTGCATGCAGTCTCAAAGTGAAGTGGCGAGCTTTAGAGAAAATACAAAAACAATACCAACAACATTTACAAATTTAGTAATTCAATGGTCCAATATACAAAGTAGTCAAGAATAATCCCAACAATTCAAATTAAATATTCACTAATATGTAATTTCAATAAGATGAGTAGTGCTTTTTTTTTCTCTAGAACTTTGAAATCCAACAGCTAGTGGTATACACTTCAAAACTAGGTGGATAATAAACCCGCCTCTCTACCCATTTCCACTTAAACACCAGGCCTTTGTCTATGATAAGGTTCGAACCCGTGATGCGCGTCTAACCCACAAATCACGCACTATATCTTGTCAGAAGTACAGTAGGACATAACGATAAGAGGTGAAGCTAGAAATCCTCCATAAGAACCATACTCTTGTATAGAGTTGCATTCTCCTCGCGTAGAAACATGATCTGCAGAGAAGGTCGGCTAACTGGAATAGGTCAAACGCTGAAGTAGATTTTCCAAAATCCAGTCCAAGTTTTGTACTCAGATCACCCAAAATTACATGGATTAAATAAATAGAAAATCAGTGCAAATATATGAATATATAAGACATTAAAATTGTTTTACAATATGTGAAAACATCATGCTAAAAGATTGATATCGCGAGCAACTCAGATCATCCAAATAAAATCATGACGGAGAATAGTCCAAGATCACTAAATCAATTTAGAAAACCTTCCACAATCGATATGGGGATGTTTGCATAGCATAACATCCTTCCACACTGACGAACGTTTAATGATTCTAAGGTTTACACATTTACCTTATCTTTGTGAAGTCTTAATGGGCATTAGAACAGAGAGTGGAATCAACAGAGAACTCAATAGGTTGAGCACTTAGTCTAGATTAGAGTTAGTAGAGCAACGGCTAAAAGCTGATAAGGCGAATCTCAAAGCATCAAACAGTAGAGATAATGCATAATTTCTTGGATAAAGATAAAACAACGAACAGACTCAGGATTACCATAATTTGCAAATTTTGTCTCTAATACTATATAATTATAGCATTCAATGTGGATGAAGCAGTCCAAAAGTTATTATAGTCCCTTGAAATCATCACACAAACGGATGCCAAATAGTGCATATCTCTAACAGCAATCAGTACAGAAAAATGACAAAATAATAATAACACGAAATCTCAACCAATTACCACACATAAAATCAAAGAAGATATGAAACAACTGTTACAGCCAATTCGATAAACGACGAATCCAAAAGAAGATACGTGTCATAAAAGGTATAATCGTTCAATTTTCGCGATTAATTACAGTATATCTAAACTAAATTAGCGATTCTAAAGAAAAAGCAAGATAAGAGAGAAACGTGCCTTTGCTTCGTAGATGCGAGGGCCATGATAAGCGAGAACTTTCTCGCCTTCAAAGTAGAGACTAGGTTTGGAGTCCGGAACGTCGCCGGAGGAGTTTTCGCTGTCGGTAGAAGAGTTGTCTTTGGAGTTAACCATTTTCGTTTATCGACTAGTATCTCCTCCGCCTTTGGCCGTATGTGACGGAGGAATTTGTTTCCCACTTCTTTATCGGTTTCAAAATTGAAGGGACCACTGGATCTGTGCTGCTCCATTTGTCCCGTCACCCTTTATATACCCCCTTCCGATGTTGCAAGAAATCATTATTCAATGTATTGCTTAATCTAAATTAGTTTTTAAAATTAGTGATTCGAAATAATAAGTGAACTTATATTGGGAGATCAAGTTACAACGAACAAATACTATGCTCCAAATGCGTTAGAACGTGTAAATAGATATAACTAAAATAATATTAATATAAGGCAACAAATAGAAGAGTTGAATAGAAAGATTTTATTGAATTATAAGATAAAAGTTATTGTGCATAATATAATAAATTGAAAAATCAGACGTCCTAGAAGCAAAAAAAGGTGATTTCATAGTGTAATCACAAGTAACATGTTTGGTGTTGTATGCCTCCTATAATAATAATTTAATTTTTAAAATTAGTGATTTAAAATAATAACTGAACTTGTATTGGGAGATCAAGTTACAGCGAACAAATACTATTGTCACGCGTCTAGAGTCTTGGCGCGCAGCACTGCGCCCGTGCGGTGCCTGAAGGCATCCCACACTATCCCCAAATCAGCCTGGCCACATAGCGTACCGACTAGTTTCGCCCTGTCATGGGCTTATCAGGGAAGTGGCAATAGCTCCCGACCAGTTGTGCCCTCAGTATGATCAGCTTCCTTCATAGTTATGTCCAAGATAAGCGACAAGCTCCCTAAACTTAATTGGGTCGGCGTGCCTGAACTCGGTCAAGCCAATGCAACTAGGGCAGAACAACGCCTTTGTTGCTATTGACGCCCCCACCCTGACAGTTTGATACAGACGGCATATACGCTTTGCGTGGTCCTTCACGGTTACGGAAATCGGTCCGTAATACTCTCCCCCACTCAATGTTGCAACGACCTCGGCGCAATACCCTCAATGGAACTCCTCCTTTTGGACTGTCGCACATCACCTTGTACCTCCACGTCCTGAGTTCACACCATTTTCATGCCCGAAGCATGCTTAACTTTGTAGGGAAGGACTCTGCCCAAGGATCGATATACTTCATCATTCTAACGCCCTCCTTCGCTTTGCCGTGCATCACCCTCACAGCGGCCAAAGTACTCTCCTCCCTTGAGAGCTGGTCTTCACCACGACCATCTGGAGTGCGCAGCCATGAAGAGCAT
>JAOTQJ010000049.1:27032135-27045059 GCA_025642045.1 Solanum sejunctum | reverse complement strand
CAACAGATGTTATTATTACATATTGTCGAGTTATCAAATCTAGAATTCAATCTTATAATATATACTCACACATAAATTAACGATGTATTCAAGCAAGCTGGTCAATTCTTGTGAGTTTTTTCATCTTTTGATTGTTGTGTTTTAGACACTTTCAATTAAGTAATGCAGCTCCACATTTTAGTTGGATGACTCTCAAAAATATTTATATAACAAACTAATACACAAGCTCTCTTATATAAATTCTCAAAATCATTTTGTTCCATATCGATCTGTATGTTTTTTTGAATTCTCAAAAATTTGTCCCAGTAATATTATATACTTGCTTAAAAAGATGAAAGGTTTATTTAATTAAGAGGAGGAAAAAAAAACATTCTCATTTCACAATCATATTCGAAATATTGCATCTACCTCTAGTTAGTATAGTAGCTGAGCATAGGGAGAATTTAACATGTAAAAAAAATAAATACATCAAAAATTCAAAGGATTCAAGATATATAACTTGTGTAATTTTTTGATAAAAGAGATTCAAATAACTCCTTGCACCCTTAGCCAAAGCCCTGGTAAAGTCTTTAAGATAATATAAGCAGTTTATATCGTTCTTATTTTTCTTGGGTTAACGTTCAACTTTTGGCAGTCTGGAAATTGGGTTGATCAATATTTTACTTTAACTATCTTGTTAACTTTGTTATATAGAATTTTGGTTATCTTATATTCTGGTATATAGTGGTAGAGTCAGAATTTTAATTAAATGAGTTTAAAATTTGAAGAAACAAACTTTAATTAAAGGAGTTCAAAATTTGAAGAAGCAAATACATGAACTAGCCGATGGGGGTTCGATATCTATTATATATACATAAAAAAATATTTTAATCATTTATAAATAATATAATTTTTTATCGAACAGAGTTTGGATGAACCCTAATTGTATGCTAGCTCCTCCCCTACTAGTATAATAGCATAAGTTACTTCAGTATAATTTTCGTAAAAGAATAATATAATCATCATATCCTGCTACAAGATGAGAAATGTTTAGAAGTAGTAGTTACACATTTTACGTTGAGAAAATCCTATTTAAAAGATTAAAATCAAATCGAGAAAAAGGAGAAAAATTGAGACTGAAAAAATATATGTTTGTTATAAATTTTAGACCGATTATCAATTAAAATTTTAAAATAAATAAAAAATTAAAATAGCTGATTTAAACATAAGAAAATTGACCTTTGCATTTTATTTTTCTTTTATTCCATGCTAGAAGCTCCCACCCATTAATTGAAAACCAAAATATTGAGCTTTGGTCAGGGTGGTTACATTTATCATTTTATATTTCAAACGTAGGGACGTGGCAAATGGCAACAGTGGGAAATACGCCCATGGTTTTGTTGTGAACTGGATTCTGGAATGTTGTTAATGACTGCCTAAAATATACTAATATCAATAGGCGTTGACGATCCTTACCGATTGTACCTGCTAGCCTCATGGAACGCCATCTAACGGTGACTAAGCCTAGCCGGAGCGACGAAGTTTTGGACGAAGATGAGCAGCTGCGAATCGCCAACCAGGTCAAAGTCCTGTTCGATGCTCAAGCACCAAAAAGACTCGCTAAACCTAACCGCAGTGAACCCGATTCAGTCACACCGACTTCCTCTTTAGAAGACTTCCCCATTCCAGAGCTTGACAATTTCCGATCTCTTCAGTCTCAGGTACTCCGCTAATTACTACTCCTGGTACGAATTATTACTCCTATTGATCACTGCTTTTTGATTTGGATCATTATCAGGGTGGTAGTATCTTTCCGGAAACTAATTGCTCGGAGCAAGAAGAGTTTGTGGAAACTCAGTACTATAATGAGTTGGTCTCCATCGACAAACAACATCACGCGGTTCTCTACTCTGCTCCTCTCTTTCGCGTTAAACAATTTAGTACTTTTGAATTTATGAATAGCTATGAATAAAGGGTTCAATTGAACCATATTCAATATAGTCTGTATACATTTTTTTTAGTTAGTTTAGACCTAACTCATATTCCCTCGAACGGAGATTGTCCAAACCTTCTAAGGATTCCACTTATTATTCTTCAGTACCACATTTCACACCAATCGTGTGGGCAATACATGTAAAATTAGGTCAAGCTAGCTTTTGGGTGTGGGTTAGCCAAGTTATTTATATTTTTATGAAAAAATTACAGAAATATACAACTTTATCTTTATATAATTTCATATAATTTCGACTCTCTTAAAAAATTACAAAATCCCTTAAATGATGCAAAATTGCAACATCTATTGATACAAATTACAATCCTTATCATAGTTAAAATCCTGCTTCTACCTTTTTGACATGTATTACTAATTTTATTTTTTGTATTAACAAGAAAGGATTTTTAGTAATTTTGAAAAAAGTTGGTATTATTTGGAATTAACTCCAAAAAATATGAGATTTGTGTAAGTTATACTATTTTTATTGGGTTAATGTTCAATTTTTGGCAGACTGGAAGTGGGTTCATAAAGGTGGTTAATCAACCGAATGGAAACATTTACAATCTTCAATTGAATGGCGGTCATGAGAATGGCAGAGCCAAAGAGTTCAAGACTAATCCAGCAACAAACGACTGGATTCCCAGCAGTGATGATTATCAGGTTTTGTTACAATGAGTTCATCAACTCTCCATGTGTTTAATTACACTACATATGTTTGTTCATTTTTATATTTTATCAATCAGGTTGAATTCACCTCCTCAAAACCCAGTCGGAGCGAAAGTGATTAGATCGAAAGTCAAGAAAGCAATCAGATGGTGCAGGTGGTTTATTCTGTTTTCCTGAATTTGTTTGTTAATCTTGAATGATTGGAGAGAGAAATGAGAGATGATCCATTGATGTGGAGGTTGATGCTTATTAGGATAGAAGGACAGTAAGCGGGCGTAGAGATCAATGATTAAGATAAAAGGATAGTAAGTAGTTAAGTTTTGTTGTACTTCTACTAGTATGAGATGACTCGGTTTCATTTTCTCCAATGTGTGTACACTTGTTTTGTACATTATTATTTGTCGTCTTTTCGCCCCCTTATTTTCCTATAGTCTCTCTGTCTCAGGAAGCCAGAGGTAATGTTTGCGAATTCTTCTTGGACTCTACTTATTTCTACTTCTTGTTTACACTATTTGAATAGTATTCCTAATAGTTATTCTATTAGAACTGATGAATTAGTTTTTAGGCCTAATTCACACCCCAAAACTAGCTCAAAGGGAGGAGGAGGATTGCCTAAGTCTTATAAGGAGACCACTCATCCCATTAACCACCAATGTGGACTTTGTGTCTCAACACCCCGCCTTACGTCCAGTGCTTAGCATCTGGTGCGTGGACAATAAGCCCAACATTGGATGAGACGGGTCCTGCTCTTATACCATGTTGAAGAAGGTCTTAGGCCTAATTCACATCCCAAAAGCTAGATCAAAGGGAGAAGGATTGTCCAAGCTTTATAAGGAGATCAGTCATACCATTAACCACTAATGTAGGACTTTGTGTCTTAACAAGAACTAATTTCTACTAGGGACAACGCCTAGGAATGTTCTCGTGGCTGGCTAATAAAAAAGTGCTTTATCTTGTTGGTTAATTAAACACTCGGAATCAGTAATTTGCTTTTCTAACCAGAGCTAATGTTTCTGCCTTTTCTTTGATTTATATGCATCAATAAGTCATATCTCAGTCGCATATTAGTTGATATAACTTTTATGTTCTGGATACATTGTGTGCACTTTAACTGTTTCACTCAACTTGTGTGTATCTTAATTATTTCGCGAAAATTATAAGCTTTTGTATTTTTTTTTTACAAAAAGATATCATTAGATTTTGCTTAATAACATGTAACAACTCTCTACCTTGATCTAGAACTAGCCAAGTATTGCGACCGTAGAAAGTGCTTTAGTACAATAAATGGAAAGAATTAAGTCCTTGGGTTTCAATTTTGGACAGATTTTCATAGACGGTTGTATGAAAGATTTCTTATAGGAATCATTGGAATGGTAATGGTAATAAAAATGGAGTTCCTTTAATTTCTATTTTTTTCGAACAATTTTTGGGTCAATATGAATACGTGGGGGCTCTAGTTCTTGAATTATTCCGTCCTATTACTCCTTTTTATTCACTTTTATTTGTCCATTTTAGATTTTGTAATTCTTTTAAAAATAATAATTCATATAAATGATGTGACATTCTTTCTTTTTTACTCCGTTCAAAATAAATATTATCTTACTTTAATAAAAAAT
Source organism: Solanum sejunctum (assembly GCA_025642045.1). Taxonomy (NCBI): domain Eukaryota; kingdom Viridiplantae; phylum Streptophyta; class Magnoliopsida; order Solanales; family Solanaceae; genus Solanum; species Solanum sejunctum. Next base: position 27,040,805 of record JAOTQJ010000049.1, on the reverse strand, counting down.
AATTAAATTTTAAAATTTTGTTTTCTTTAATAAAATAATTTTCAACTACACAAATATTTAAGAATTATTTGATTTCACAAGTTTTAATTTATTTTTTTTAATGTCAAGTCAAAGAATGCTAGATAAAATAGAAGAACATCTATACTCATATTAATTAATATTTAATATTAAATTATGAAAAAATGATTTGATAAATATTAATAAACAAATAATTTTCTCTTTAACATATTAGAAGTGACAAATAAAAAGTCAAAATATTTTCGAGGAAATCAAGGTTTCCTTGGGCGATGCACATTCAGACAGGCTGATTGGTAACAGAGATATTTCACACATTTGCCACGGAATTTGTTAAACTCTCTTCTTGTTTTCATTCATTTCATAAAGTTGATGGAGTAAACGGCGTTGGTCATTTAATTTGTGGCAGTTGCTCGTTTTCTGCAATCTCCACATTTCGATACCATTTATTTGCACATCTGTTCTTACCTCTCTAGCATTGATTGATATAATTAAACCTCAAAAATTAAAGATGCAAACTACTTCCTCCGACCTAACTTAATTATCAGGTAACTAAAATTAATTGTCCCAAATTACTCCTTCCATTTTCTTTTATATGTCATCCTTATTATAAATTTATGGTCCTTGATATATATCATTTCACAATATCAATACATAAATTACACTCTTTTTCCTATTTTACCTTTGATAGTTAATGACTTTGAAAAATATATACTCTTTGACAAACTAAAAGAATTAAAAAGACAATTACTTTTAAATAAGGACAAAATGGTAAACTCAGTTTTTTTCTTAATGCAAGTGTCATTCCAAAAGATGACATGTAAAAGGTAACAGAGTAATTGTCAGCTTAAAGAATTAAGAAATAATTAATCATTTTTTTTTTTCAATTCTGCCCTTGATAATTACTACTTTTAAATGTAAAAACTCTATTTGTTAGGTTACAATTTTCAAAAAGTACAATATTTATTAGGATTATTTTAGTCAAATTACATATCTTATTAATTTTTTTAAAAAAATTATGTCAATTCTTACCCTGCCAACTAAATTAGGACAGAGGGAGTACCTCGAAGTGATTTGTGCGCTGTATCATTCGATCTCTAAATTGCATTTACATTAACAATTTAATCCCCAAAAACTTGAATGAGAAAAGAATTGTTGAAGATATGTCTAAGGATATTAAAGAAATAAAATAACTAACTACATTTTTTTTTACAAAAATTAAATAGTTAAGTTTTGGAATCTTGAAATTATTTTATTAGAGTCCTATGTGACTTGAATTTATGTATTAGTTTCTTTATGTATTTATTTAAATTTTATTAATAAGTTTAGTAGTATATTTTTCTATTTTCTTTATTAAAAAACCAAGGAGAATTAGAGGAGGAAGCATTAAACTTTTCAAAAGGACAGTGGTCTTCCCTACTTATTAACTCCTCCACCGCTAGATCAGATGAATTCATTCACCTTACACCAACGACATAAATCAAGTCCTGTACCTTGACGAGAAAAGAGATTTTCACAAAGCTTATTTAAAAGGTAAACGTTTATGTTACAATTAATAATCACTAATCAGATGAATGCATAAGAACAAGTGATAGATTATCCTATACAAATCCGATATTCAATTTAGCTAATGGTGAGACATTAGTCTTAGTGGCAAACCACAAAATTAGCCAAATGCAATTCCAAGACATTAATTATAATCATTTTCTTCAATATTGGCCTACATTTAGTCCTAAGTCATCGTCATTCTTGTTTTTTCTGCCTCTCCAAATAAATGACTCTCACATGTAGTTGGACGCACGTATTACTTGTTCATCTTTGTTTTCTATTTCTTAATATTCATTGTTCTATCTCCTGCTCCAACCCCCAAAAACAAAACAAAACAAGTTCACTGTACCATTAAAGTCTTCACAAATATTTCTTATACTGCACATAGTTTTTGGTAAAAAAATGTTCTCTTCTGTTTTTCGTCGATGATTCTACAGTTTCTTGTTTACTAACACATTGGTTTTCTCTTGTTTGTTTGATGTGAATGGAAGTTAGTTGAATTAAATTTAAGCGTCGCGACTTATTAGCAAGCCATGGTTCTTGGACAGAAGAAGAAGAAAAAGGGTGCTTCTTTCCAAATTGATTACATTGTACATATTCAGCTGATCAGGCCTTGGCCTCCATCAGAATCTTTAAGATCTGTTCAATCCGTGTTACTTCAATGGGAGAATGGTGATCGGAATTCTGGATTTGTTACTTCCTCTGTTGAGGATGATTATCTTGAAATCAACAAGTCATTCACCCTATTCTTAACGTTATGTCGCGAGAAAAAATCAAAAGACAAATTTCTAAAGAATAACTTGGACTTTTGTTTGTATGAGTATGCAAAGGATGATGCAGCTCAAGGTCCTCTATTGGGGACAGCTTCGATTAATTTTGGTGAATATGGAATTATCAGGGAAACTTTAGCCATCAGTGTTCCGTTAAATTGCAAAAAGAGTTCGAAAAGCTTGCTGCAACCATCTTTATATGTTAAGGTACAGCCAGCAAAAGATAAGCAAGAATCAGACATGATGACTGATGATGTTGAATATGATTCTGATTTTGCTTCTTATACTGATGATGATGTTTCCTCACATTCATCCTCAACTTTTTCTTCTTCTGTTTTTGAAGCTGCTTGGGCTTCACCATCTAACAATGTAAAGGTATTTCAAGTTCAATCAAATCCATCATTCTGAAAAACTCTGCTTATGCTTTGTTTACTGACTGATGCTTCTCTTTCTTAGGTTGCACGGGCCTCACCATCTCGACTTGAAAAGGTACTTAAAAAGTTATTCAACTGTTCACAAGTATTCAATTTTCTCAACCTCATTTCAATACCATCGAATCTCTGAAAACATTAAGCATGTTCTTTAGATGTTTTATTACATTACTAATTATTAGATAGTTCTGGTCAAAATATACCATCTGCGACTTGGGGATTGTACGAGTCTAGTTCATATCATGCTTTTAGAATTTTATTATGTAACTCCAGTGTCAGCTTTCGTGTTTAATAAATAGAAGGGTATAAAAGAAGAAGAAATATCGAATAAAGCTTTTCAATGTTGTCGGTTGATCTACATTGCAGTCTCATTAAGGAGAATCTCTTGGTAATTGTATACAAAGTTGTGTTTCCTGTCCACTGTAGCGTTATTTTCTGTTTAGCAATTGAATGAGCTAAAACTGCAGAGTGACTTTCACGAAGAGACAGCCAGCGGAACAAGCAAAAGTGAAGAAAATGCTCAGCATGCCAAAGAAAAGTACATTGATAGATTGATATCGAAAATTACATCTTCACATATGCATGGTCAGGCAGGTATGGACAGTCAAAATAGTTCGGATGAAACAACAGAACATGATTTTGCACATGATGATCATCTCCTTGATGACACAAGGGACATTTCAGAAAACAAAATAGCTAAAAGTATGAAAAGACAAGTCACAATGAGTTCCATTCGGAAAGCTCTTGGAGTTCAGATCACAAATGGTCGACTGAAGCCTGTAAAGTCTGTTCAGATTAGAGATTCTGTGAGTCCAAATGTGTTTTTGGGAAGTACTGAGATTATTAAGAATGAAATGAAAGAACAGACGCCCATAGAAACAAGTAGTATTGCTAAAAGTACTGCAGTGGAGAAAAAAGAATCAAAGAATACCGTGGAGAGAAAAGAACCAAAGAGCACTGCAGAGAAAAAAGAACCAAAGAATATTACCAATACTACTTCAGCTACTGAAAAAAGAGTTCCTGCAAATGTTTTGCCGAAGAGTAAACCTGAATCAGAGTCTAGAATTCAGATGCTTGAGGAAGAACTGAAAGAAGCTGCAGCTATTGAAGTTGGCCTGTACTCTGTAGTTGCTGAGCATGGAAGTTCAATGAACAAGGTTCACACCCCAGCCAGGCGCCTTGCTAGATTTTATCTCCATGCTTGGAGAACAAAATCCCCTACTAAACAGGCCTGTGCCGCTAGAGCTGCTGTCTCAGGATTAGCTTTGGTTTCTAAAGCATGTGGAAGCGATGTTCCAAGGTACACTCATGTGATTGAAGCTTTAAGGATAAAGCTAAAAGCTTTACAGGATTTCTCTAATTTATTTTTTCCACCAACAGGTTAACTTTCTGGCTGTCAAATTCCATTATGTTAAGAGCAATCATCAGCCAGGCTGCTGCAGGACTGCAATTTAATGAAGGGGTACCTACTGAAACTACGGTCAACAGAGGTAAGTCTGCGTTAGAGAAAATATATATGCAGCAAAGCATCAAATACATTGCCAACCAAGGGAACAAGAATTATTTAGTTAAGCAATCATATAACTGGGAGGATATCGAATCATTCACTCAAGCATTGGAAAAACTTGAAGGTTGGATCTTCTCCAAAATCACCAAGTCTCTTTGGTGGCAGGTTGATCACCTAGTTTTATTCTGTGCTTTTCTGTCATAACAAGTGCTTCTTTATTTACAGTGCAATGTCCTATTTCACCTGCAGACTCTGACTCCACATATGCAGTGTGTTACAGCAAAAACTAGTAAGACTAGAGGCTCAAGGGTAAAGAGAACATATGGGAGTAGACATTCTTTGGGTGATCATGAGCAGGGTAAATTTTCTGTAAAACTTTGGAAAAAGGCTCTGAAGGATGCCTGTGAAAGGCTTTGTCCACTTCGGGCGTTGGGGCATAAATGTGGCTGCTTACCTGTTTTGCCAAAGTTGGTGAGTTGATTGGTTAGAATGAGATGTTTGTTTCCAGTTCATTCTAGCAATACTTCTACTCCGTGGGTGTGATATTTGTAGTTCCAGTTATTAACAAATTTCCGAGCATCTTTGTTTTTTTCTCGAACAGTGTCTTATAGTGAAATGTATTAATTGTGTTTCTAGGTAATGAAACAGTTGGTGAGCAGATTGGATGTGGCAATGTTCAATGCTATTCTTCGTGAATCCACCGAAGAAATGCCAACAGATCCAATATTTGATCCTATAAGTGATCGTAAGGTCCTTCCAATTCCTCCTGGAAAATCAAGCTTTGGAGCTGGTGCACAGTTGAAAAATGCTGTGAGTAGAAAAGTTAGCTTAAGCATGACTCGTTTCATACTCGTTTTTTATTCTTAAAGTATTTATTTATGAGGCACTTCCATTATTTAAGCAATGTTAAGCTACAAACAATGTCGGTATTTGTTTATACATCATTGTACTGAAAAGTGAGAATACAGTTGTGCATATGTACTTTCAATGCTTAGATTCTTTCCTATAATTCCTTACTAGAGTTGTGATACAACTTGCTCTCTTGAATCCGTCGTACTAATTTTCAGACAAATATTTTGAAGTTCAATTTTGCCATACGTATAGATGTCAAAGATCTCGTGATGTAACTCTTAAGAAGGGAAATGACGACCATTTTTGTTCAAGGGAGAAATAATTTAGTGATTATGACCATTTTGGTTTGTTGATAGGTTGCAAGCTGGTCTAGATGGCTTACAGATCTTATCGGCTTTGAAGATGAGGATTCACCAGAATATAGTAATGTCTTTGGAAATGACACGAAAACAGAATCATTCAAGGCTTTTCGTCTCCTTAATGCATTGAGCAACCTCATGATGCTTCCATTTGAAGTGCTCATCGATGCATCCACAAGAAATGAAGTTCGTCTTTGTTCCCTTTAATTTTTCAATAGATCAATCTCTAGAAATCCATTATCTCTGTACTTATTTGTGAATTTGCTGTTGCTAGGTCTGCCCAATATTTAGTCCAGCTTTGATCAAAAGAGTCCTTGCTAATTTTGTCCCAGATGAGTTCCGTCCAAATCCAATTCCAAAAAATGTTGTTGAGACCCTAGATTCTGATGTAAGTTTTCTCTCTCATTTGTTTATTTCCAGCAGATTTATCATACATGAATCTTAGTTGCAATTTACGCTTTATATGGAACTGATTAGTCATCATGTCATATACCCTTTCTTACGTACTCTTTTTTTCCTTATTAATGATGCGAAGGACGTACCTGGAGAGCACCACACAAACTTCCCATGCACTACAACATGGACGGCCTATACACCTCCTCCAGCATTGTCTCTCACCACTTTTATAGAGAAGGTTGGAAATCAAGCTCCAAAGAGTACCGGTTCATCTGTGCTTAAGAAAACATACACCAGTGATGTTGAGCTTGATGAGCTAGACTCGCCATTTACTTCATTCCTTGCTGATAGCTTCAAGGATTATCCGAATTTAGCAAAACCTGCGAGGAATGTTGTCAGATACCAACTTCTCCGTGAAACATGGAAACAGGTTCCACCTTGAGGACACCAACAAGTTTAGAAACATGAAAACTCAGCAGTTCCTGAGAAGAAATGATGTCTTATTTACAAATTCCAAGTACTTACTGCAATTGGGAGTTGTAACCGAGTTCAAAGACGTATAGCCTCGTTTCTACTTATTACACCAGGAGGATTTGAATTGATGGGTTCAACCGTTAAAGGTCTTACCACTGATTCATTGTACATTTGAAATTATGGGTTTTGAATTATTATTTGTTCACATTTTAGTGATCTTTCATATGTATATTTTTGCTTCGTGTCAAGATGATGATTTCAATTGAATCCATCAAATCCGTAGTCCATCTGCCTCTGTTGCCACCACTCAAAAGAAATAGCATCTTATATGTATATTATTCCAAAGTATCTGAATGACAAATCAGAAATTCAGACAGTGCATAGTATATTTAACAATGAAGATACACATGATACATTACTTATTCAAACCTTTCCAAACTAACAACATGTAAGATAGACCCTGAAAACATTAGGATGTTTCCAAAAGAACTTTGTGAACAATATCACGAGCTTTGTTCCTAGCCATGAGAGGCTCAGCTTTTGGCATTGTGATACCTTTTCCTTCGGTCAAATCAACCTCCTCTTTGCTTACCCTCTTCCACTCAAAACACTGTATCATAGTTCCTAAAGCTAAACCAACTACACGTTGAGCAAGTCCAGAACCGGGGCACGCTCTCCTTCCCATTCCAAATGGCATAAGCTTCCATGATTCCACTTCCACACGCTCAAACCTTTCTGGCTTAAAGCTCTCTGGATCCTCCCAAAGTGAAGGGTCCCTGTGGATGGCCCAAGCATTCACCAATAGCATCGTGCCTCGTGGAATGTGGAAGCCAGCGATGTTGCAATCATCAGATGATTCATGAGGCACTAGCAATGGTGCTGCTGGGAACAACCGGAGTGTCTCGGAAATAATACTTTGAAGGTATTTCAGCTTGGGTAAATCCGCCTCTTCCACTAAACGATCCTTACCCACATGGTTGTCTATTTCAATTCTGGCCTTCTCCAACACCTCTGGATGGTTGAGTAGAAGAGACATTGCCCATTCTATTGTCACCGATGAAGTTTCAGACCCCGCATTCAGCATGACCTGCAGTTGAAATTTTGTTCAGATTTAATAAACAGAAATGATTTTAAATAAAAAAACTTGAAATCGGGTCCGAAATCCTGAAGAGAATTAAGCTTACCAATATAAGCCCCTTTATGATCTGATCAGTGTAATATTCCGGTTGTGATTCTTGCAAAGAAAGCAAATGATCAATCATGGTATTCCTGCTTTTATCGCGACGATGTTCGTCAATCAAACCTTGCAAGAGTGCGTCCATATTTTTACCAAGCCTAGCTAATTTGTTCTCCGTAGTCCTGAAAAAAAACAGAAATATTGCAGGCATGAAATCCGCAGGATTTGATGCACCCCCGTAGGCAATAACCTGTTGGACAAGCTCCCGAAAATGATTTGCCTCGTGGTTATCAACCTCTTCACCGTAATATCTCTTTCCAGCGACCATTCTCATGATAATATTATACGACATCTGAAAAAGCTTCGACTTAAGTTCAACAGGAGTCACAAAATTGTCTCCAGATTTGTGAAAGAGTCTTTGAACAAGAAGCTTGATTTCATGCTGTCTGGACTGAAAATTGTTGAGACGATTAGTTGAGAAAATTTCAAGTGTGCAGAGGCGGCGAAGGTTGCGCCAATGATCACCATAAGGGGAAGCAGTGACAGTAGTAGAGTTATATCCTACGAATTTTGCAACCATTAAGGGAGGGCGATTGGCAAAAACGATATCGTTTTTGGTGAAACATTCTTCGGCAGCAGATGCTGAGGAAACCACCACAACAGAACGGGTACCAAGTTGAAGGGAGAAAACAGGACCATGTTGTTTTGAGAGATTAGCAAGAGTGCGATATAGAGGAGGCTTAAGGAGATAGAGATGGCCTATTATTGGAAGTTTAAGTAGTGGGCTTGGTGGCAGATCTAATTTTCTTCCTTTCGAGGACACAAGTTTCACAAGTAGAAGTAGAAACAAGATGGAGAGGGAAGTACTGTACAAAGTCAAAGTTCCTTCCATTTTTTTTCCCTTGGGACATATCTAAACTCGTTGCAATTGCTTTGTTTATATATCACAAGCCAGCTTAGACTTCTCAAATCTCAATTATTGGTTCTATTCCTCTTCAAAATATTTCATACGTAATTCAGTATATTTTATGAAAGAAAAATATGTTTTCAGTTTATAAAAGTAAAATTTGGAAGAAAAATTTGCATACTACCTCACTTTGATGGACGCCTGTGGGGGGCAAAGTGTGGTCTAAAAAGTATT
>JAOTQJ010000049.1:26997026-27011514 GCA_025642045.1 Solanum sejunctum | reverse complement strand
TGGTGCTTTCTATGTGTTTTTTTTTTTTGCTGTGGGTGGGTGGGTGGGTGGGGCACTCTTTGCTAAGTATCCACCAAATCGTTGGCAAATGCAAAGAAATCATCTAATATTTGTTTATTTCATTAGTGATACACCAGATTTGTCGTCACGTACCTAGGTGCCTTTTCTTCAGTTTTGTTTCTACTGGGGGTGGGGATATTTCCTGCATACAAATTAGCTATAGTTGACCAATACACAAAGCTATGGACCCCTAAGGGTCACTAATATGAATTCACTCTCTTAGTGATTCCCCCCAGTGATGAGTTGTCATTTCGTTCTTTTGAACTTTATTTATTTTCCACTTTGTGAAATACTATTTACGTAAAAACTTACCAGCACCTGGTGCTTTTGTAAAGAAATAAAGGCCGTCTGTGAACAGAAATGACTGAGCTTAAAAAGAACGATTTGGTATCATGATAGGCAAATAAACAAGCAAGGATGGGGAAATAAATGCCAGCACCAAAGTAGATACATTTTATATTTTTAGACAAAGTAGTAGTTTCTCCACTTAACAGACACTTTAAGGATAAATCAATCTGCTTTTCTTGCAGACAGTCATTTCCCATGTGCTTTGCCTCTCTACACTTTTGATCTTTAAACACTAGAACCCATCACTTCCCTATTTCTCTTTCTCTGTGTACTTTTTCATCCCAATCTACACTAAACAGTCAGGGATTCCAGCATGGAAAGTATTTAACTTATATACATCGGCAATATAACTTTTTTGACCTTGTTAGCTTCATTTAATTTCATTAGTTGTTTGTCTTGTTTTCTAGGTAAATCGTTCGACTTATTGTGGTCAGAAAAATATTTTATATTGTGAGTGTGTAAAAGTTAAAATTGGGTATTTTAACGAGAGAGTGTAGTGATGATGGTAAAGAAGGTAGCAAATGGCAAACAGAAAAGATATGTGTTACCAAGAAAAGCTAAAACACATCAGAAGAATGAGCAGAAAGCAAAAAGTTGAGAATAGAGAGAGCCCACTTGACTTTTTTACCCACCTCATCACTATTTAGGACAATACGTACAGTTTACTTCCCAACAAAAGGATGACAAACGCCAACAAAATAATATTGCAATTAATGGATGTAAAGAAGCAAAAAAACAAACATCTCATATTTGTCTAGTGGATATTCATAACCAGAAGTCATTACAATCAGCAATCACTTTTATAGCAAATTCCAAAAGGTTCAGAAAAACTGTCAGCTCAACATCTTTTCTTGTTATAAGAGAGAAAGATTTCCTTTTTAGGCTAATTTATACTTACATTCATTGTTAATCGCATCTTCGTATGTATGATAGATAGTTCAATTATAGTTGAGTTATCTGCAAAACCTTTAAATGGATCAGTGAACGATTTAATCACCTTAACGTGTTGCCACAATATAATGGGTTACACTATACATATGTCAAAGAAATTTTGCCTATAATATAAATATATTAAAATATATTAGGCTTGTTTTAGTTAAAAAGTTTACATTAGCTACTAAAAATGAATTATACATGCAATATAAATATTTAAAATTATCTGGCTATTTATGGTAAAATTTTCTTAATATGATGTGTTTAGGTAAATTCCCACTAACTCTAATAAAGTTTGAAACAAAACTACACTAATGCTAATAAAAAGAATCAATTCAATCAATAATTTTAAATATTTATTTTTTAATTTTTTAATGATTTAGACAATTAGAATATAACCTATGTTTAGCTTTTCTTTAGTGTTTAGTTATAGAATTAATACTTGTTAGATTTATTTTAGCATAATTTAGTATTTTTAAATTATGATCATTTTCGTTGACTCTTTATTTGCAATATTTCTTTTATGCTATTTCCTTATTTATTTTTGTTGAATATTTCATATCATATTTTGTATTATTTTCTTAAAAAATACCTAACAGTCTTATTTTAGTTGGACCACAGAAATAGCTGAATCGAAAGTTAATCTATGATAGTATAAATATTTTATCGAAAAAATTCAAAAACTCGAGAAATTTAAAAAAAATCTTAAAATAAAATAAAAAAAAGTTAGGGTTGAAAAAACTGAGTTTTATTGCTTTGATTTGGTGTATGGATTAAAACTTCGACAAAAATAATTCAAATAGATATTAGAGCTATTCGAATCAACCCGATTCATCTACGAGCAGAAAAATGTCGGCAGTTTATGACTGGAAAGTGGAAATGAAACAACTTGCTTGCAATTGCCGTAGTAGTCACATCCTTAAATTCCAGTCGACAACCTTGAAAGAGTGGAATCTAAGCAAAGTGATGGTATATCTGTTACGACCAAAAAGATGTTCCATCCCTTCAAGCTTTATGAAAAGCATAATATATTGTCATTCATGTGCTTCGTTTCAAGTCCAGAAACATGTATTCTGCTTAAAGTGACAAATAATTCAAAGGGCAGTATAATGACAATATATGGCCTTTTTGCTGCTATTAGATTTGTTAAGCACCGTTATCAAAATCTTTCACTAATTAACTAATCTAATCAAATGCTGATGAAAAGCTTTTAAATTTTGTTGTCACTTTTTGTCCCTCTTTATGCTTTAATCTTTGTATAAGCAGTAATTTTAAACCAATAATGATTTAGAAATGAGGATGTTCAGAACGAGGTTGGAGTGAAGTGGATAAGAAGAGGGAAGTGAGAGATTGAAATGGTTTCGAGCTTGTGAAAAGAAGATGTACATATGCATTGTGAGGAGGTGCGGGAGGTTGCGAAGGGTAAATTTAAGAATAGGTAGATGTAGGCTGAAGAACTATTGGGAGAGATGATTAGACAAGAAATGACACATTTTCAGATTGTCGAGGGCATATTAATTAAGATAGATGGTGAGTAAATAGTTGAACGTTTGCTCACTTTACTGTAAAATATGCTTGTGGTAGCTAGCTTGGAGGGCCATATGTTACTCTTGATCACTTTCGTATTTCTGTTTCAAACCTTTTTTGAAATGTTGGGTCTATCGTCTAGATCTTATTTATGAGATTATTCTAGATATAATATGTTGTTGGGGATGATTTAGAAAATTTCATCATGTAATTGAATTATATGCTTGACTTTAAACCCTAGAATACATATTAGTCACGTTTATGAATAAACTTTAAGTCAAAAGCCGTGGGTTCTGCCAAACTTGTAGGTTCCTATGTTAGAATCTACCCCTGAGACTACAAGTTATGTTTGAAGTTGATGTTCATTTTAGCAAGCATGCATTTAGAACTAGAGATCCTAGTACGTACTGTAACGGATTGTCTTGTCTACCTCTCAAGGAACAAGTAGTTACAACTCCGGAGAAATTAACATAAATAGAGTAATAGACCATGTAACTTATTAAGACAGCATGATAAGTTACTAGGAGTTTGATTGACACGGAATTTTTACAAAAAATATTAATCTTACAATTTTGCGTATATACCAAAATATCTAAAAAAATATTGTGGTGTTAAGAAGTTATTCAATTGAAAAATTGAAACATGGGATTCTATATCCACTTTGGTAATTATCATTGTTTTATTGCCTTAGAAATTACTCAACGAAAAGTCTATGCTAAGATTTTTTCTTTTTTCAAATCATAACTAAGACTTTTTCATTTCTAGATTTAACGTATATTTGGATAATCTACTAAGATTTGTCTCAAGACTTGGAAAAAATAATTCTGCCTAATTACCGGTATATGATGACAAACAATACGCACTAAGCAGATAAGTAGAACTTAGCAGCGTGGGTACGGAGGTGACTTATTCATCTCATATTTTGATGCAATTCCAAAATCTATTTTAAATTTTCAACAAATAAATCATATCTGCCTATGTTCAAATAAACATGTAAAACACATTTAAATTTATGCCTAGTCAAACTCAGCGATGGAGCTAACTTCATCAGAATAATATACTGTAATGTCAAAAAAAGAAAGTGAGTTACCTTAGCTTATTCTCAAGTCATGTTTACTTTCTATGTAGCTTTTAAAATTTCGTAGTAAAAATTTTGACACTACGATTGATATGATAATTTATACTTGGAACTTAGTTCAATGATACATAGGTATTTAGAATATTTGTCTGGTAGTTCTTTGGAAAGCAAAATACGACCACAACACTGCATATGGAAACAAATGCATGAACATGTATCATTAGTCAAAATATTTATTTTTCCAGGCTCTTCACCAGTAACTATGTATAGTCTATATTTGTTGTCAAATTTCTAGTTCAAGCTAGACAAACAACCTTCAAGAATACTTTGTACACGGCAAGACTTTTAAAAGTCAATGAGGTTAATTAGGTAAAATGAAATAGACTTTTTTATTTTTATATAACACAAGCTAATAATTAAGCACAGGAGGGCAGTAAGAAACATTGTGCCAAGACTTCCACAAAACAATTGAAAAAAAGTTCATGGTTTCTTATACAAATCCAATCTTGGTCAAACAAATTGATTTATATACAAATATTATACGAATCTTTTGATTTCATATTAGCATAATGAAAGTGATATTTTCAATTATTTACTAATTTTTGGGGGGAGGTTTTCATTCGATGTCCGTTGCCAATATAGGAGTCCAATTATTCGCGATTCGTGCCGTGTAGGTCTCATTCGGAGGAAAACACTCTCTGTCAAGAATTTTTTTCATATCCAGAGCTCAAATTCAAGACCACTGATCAAGGAAGGAGCAGTCTCATCCATTGCATCGCGTCATTCGGTGATTAGTTATTTACTATATTATACTTGAATAGAATTTGTAATTGCTGAGTCATATTTATCATCTCCCAATTAAACTAGCTAGCTATATAATGCTCCATATATATATCCACGAATCAATTTCTTAATAGATTTATCCATGCCCAGACAATCATACAATTAAGGATGACATTGAAAAGCAAAATCAATTCATAAAATATATATAGATAGCTTAAAACGTAACTAGCCTTACTGCTTTCCTATAAAATTAATTGTCACTAATACAACTATAATAACTTATTCGATAAAATTTTACATGTGATCAGATCCATAGAAGGTGATGTGCATGCAGTTTTCATCCTTTCATGAAAAGATATATAATTATTTTTGATAAATCATCGATCCGTCATATGCAAAATGAATAACCAACCAGATTTTACATAAGAAACACTTGTACAGAATCTTAATACTCTTGAAGTTAATCAGTTAATCAATAACAAAATTACAATTGTCCATATGAGGGCAGGCAAAAGGACATCAAAAGTACAATGTTTTAGGTCCACCGTACTGTGTTTTCATCATCAATTGTTCCCTCATTATCATGAGATATATAATTGCAATTTGCAAGGGCAACATCCATTTAGTCATGGTGGACACCACTATATTAAACCATAACTGAAGAAACATAAACATTATTCATAAAGTTTGTTTCTCCCATTTCAGAAGTTCTAAACACACACGAGATTCCCATCTTTATGTTGATTTGACCGTTCCAAACTGTATGAAAGACTTTGCCTTTACCACCAATAATTGGCGAGTTTTAAGCTATAAACACTGTCCTAAAAAAGTATTGGGGGGAGGCGTGTTCAGACAAGATATGTCAAAACTTCATCTCACCAAGGACATGGCTTTAAATAGAAAGAAGTGGAGGTCGCGTATTAAGGTAGCAGGCTAACAGTCTAATGAGTGTAGGTTGATGTCTGACCTTGTGTTAGAATAAGTTAGTAAGATTAGTTGTAGCTTTATATCCCGTGTTGTTATTATTCATCTTATATTTGTTTAAAAAAAACTCATATCTAGTATATTCTGCTTATGGGGATTGATTTTTGAGGCAAGGATTTTCCAAAAATAACTTCTCTATCTCTACGAGATAGAGGTAAAATCTGCGTACACTTTTACCCTCTCAGACCCCACGAGATTCTACCGGATATGTTGTAGTTGTAATCAGGTTACCCAATTATATGTTAGTTTCCATAAAATGTAGGATCAGTTATAACGTTGAAATTAGGGAAATTACCTACTATAACCATAAAAAATAATCTTATATAAACAAGAACGTATATGATTTAAATTCTTGATTGAATTACACACATAGTTCCCAAATTGGAGTTGAACTCACGGTATGAAACACACACTTGAAATATTAATATCGTGATTACAAGGGATTCTACCAAAATCGCGTAACATAAACGCCTAGAAACATGATATCACTGCATGCGTGCATACACAAAAAGAAAATATATTTTTAAAAGATTAACTGCCTGATTTGAAAAAATGTGTGATCCTCCCCTACCTGATTTGTTCTTATCTAAAAACAACCTGATTCCTGCTATTCTGTTTTTTTGCTAATATATTTTTATGGGGCCTCTCTTGATGTCAAGAATTTTGGTTTATGCTCAAAACAGTTTGTATCTTGATAAAGAATCGGATAAGTTTAACTCAACTTCAAAAGCTAACTTGTTAGGAGGATTGTACGTATTAATATAAAGAGTTCCACTCATCTTTTTTCATCTGATCTGATATGGAATTCTGATTCACCCCGAGGACTAGACATCTGGTCCATGGATAATTTAATATAGAGGTCCAATATCGATAAACAATAATTAGCATGAGTCTCTGATATCATATTTAAAAAAAATGAATCAAGAGTCAAACTCTATCCCAAAAGCTAACTAATGAGGAACGAATTGTCCAAATTCATATAAGGAAATCACTTTTTTTCTCAATCTGATGTGAAAGTTCTTGGACCTAACTAACATCCTAAGAACTAGCTAAACGGGAGCAGGATCTTGAAAGTCTTATAAAAAGTTCACTTATCTCATCAATCACCAATAGCTACCTCATGCCCCATGCTTAGTATTTTGTGTGGGGGCAATTTTAATTTTGGGGGTCCTAGCATTGGATGAGACGGGACCTGCTCTCGTACCATGTAAAATTAGTTCTTAGACTTCACTCGCACTCCAAAAGTTAGATCAAAGGGCGAGAATTGTCAAGCCTTATAAGGAATTCAACCATCTCATTAACCACAAATATGAAACCTCTTTTCGTTAAACTCTTCAACATGAATTTAAGTCTCAGATTTATCGATTGTTTAGAAGAATGAAAAAAAAATATAAACAATGCGCATATTGAAATTCGTGTGATACTATGGAGGTATAGTTATAGGATATTGTTTTTATTAGATTGAAAGTGAGGAAAGAGAAAGTGATTGCTGCACTACTAAACTAGGAAGCTTTCACTTCAACTGTGGAACATTAAAGCACATCAAATGAGTTTAGGTTTCAGAAATTTTTCATAAACCATGTTAAAATCGCCGGAACTCATGGTAGGTATTCAAAATTGAAACACAACCCACGTTAAAATATATTTTATTAGGAAATTTTTGATGTTTCAAAATAAGTAAATTGTTCACTTTTCAAAAGATGTGGTTGAAATTTTTTTTTTTAATTTTACCCTTCATTAATTAAGTTTCTAAGGTTGAGTTTTGTGTGAAAAATAAATGATGCTTTAAATGAATGTGTGGAGTTTGAAAAGGATAAAAATTAAAAAACATGATTGAATTTTGTCTTTGTTTCTTTTTCTTAATGTGTGAAATGACCCAACAATTCACTTAATATGAAACATAGGCAGTAAAAAACTTCAACGCAACCCCAACTTAAAGCATTTACGATTAATTAAATCAACAACCTTACTAACGTGCCGTTTGGCCCCACGAATTTCTGAGAAAAATTTGAGAAGTGGTGTTTGGCAAAGAAACTAACTAGTATTGAAAACTTAGGATAATATTTGAAAAGTTTTAAGTATTTAAAAACTTAAAACTTTTATATTTTATAAAGAACACTTGTCATTTATTTATTTCACTAAGTCATATTTATCTATCCTCTCCAAAAAGTTTGAATTATAATTTGAGTGATAAGATTGATTATACGATTAATGTATCAATCTTTCTCATATATATTATGTTGTTATTGATTGTTATCAATTACGTTATAAGATTATTTTTAATGGATATATTCATTATAGAATAATAATATAAGCTTATGGGTATTTTTAATAATTTTTAGAGTTATGGTTATAACTTTTTTTTTTTTTTGAAATAATCAAATATCTTGAAAATGTTTGGAGCCAAAGGCACAAAAAATATGTAAAAATTTGGGGCCAAACACTAGCTAAATTTTAAATACTTTATTTGTTTTTTGTAATTTTCATAAGTACTGATAAAAAGAAATTCAGACTTTCTTGAAATACTTTTAAACAAAACTTGTCAAGACTTTATATTAATCCAAAACTTAACGAGTTAATAAAATAAGTATATGATTAATCAGTTCAAACCCTAATGAATTGGATAAATCATGATTTTATTAGCAGCAGGTCAATAATCAATTGAAATCTTATGGAATTGGATCTTGATTTGTCAATGGTATTGTAGCAGACAAGGAATTTACTAGGCGATGAAAACTATGGCAGGGGAATCCTGGTAGAACGCCGGGGAGCTATACTAGTAGACAATTAGCAATAGAACAATGCAGGAATTCTAGTGACAACCCCGAGGATGTTCATGTGATTGCTGCACAAATATATTCTTTTCCTCCCTGATTAATTATCTTTACATAATATATTAATTATTATCATGATAACCTCATCAATTTCTGACAATTCTAACCAAAACATAGACAAATTTAACGGTTAATTAAGTATTAATGAATTAAATAAATATTAGCTCCTAAGAAATAGGTTAAGTTAAACAGTGAAATTTGCTCCTCCGCCGGCTGCCTATATTTGTCCGTGACCAACAAACTCACCAGAAAAGACAAAAGAACCCTAGCTGGATTTTGCTGACGTGTCAAACATATGGGCCCACAGGTTCTGACTTGAGCAGACAAATGACGTTTTCTGGGGCCCACATGTTCCCTCTTCCGTCGACCGAAACCCCGACAAAAAATATTACAAAGTCGATGCACGGCAATGCTTCGTCCAAGTCCATTATGCCTAAATAAAATTACCAAAAAATTTTATTAGTATGGTTTCCACGTGGACATTCTGACGTGGAAAGTGACGTGGTAAATATAGAAGATTAAAACCTTCCTTTTACTATAAATAGGTTCCCTGCCATAGCAACCAAATCACACAATTGAAATTTCAACAACACAATCTCTGAGAATTATTCTGCTTTATATTTTCACTTCCACTTTTTAGCTATGGCTATTGTTTCTGATATTTCATCTCTTCCGGCATGTGAAAAAGATGCCAAGACCCTTCAGTTTATAGAAGACATGACGAAATATCCTGATTCTGTACAAGAGAAAGTATTGGCTGAAATACTAACTCGTAATGCCAATACTGAGTACCTCCAGAGATTCAACGTGGGTGGAGCTATTGACCGCGAAACATTCAAGTCTAAGGTCCCCGTTGTCACGTACGAGGATCTTAAACCTGACATTGATCGTATTGCTAATGGTGATCGTTCTCCAATCTTTTCATCTTACCCTATCTCAGAATTCCTTACCAGGTCCGATTTCACAATATTTATTCCATATACATGTTATGATCAGTAGAACTTTATGTACTTCATATTTTTAAAAATTTGATGAACGTAGTTATTACTAGTTTCTACGTTATATATGCGTATGCAGTATAATGTCATATTGATGAGATGTTGTTTTGGTTATATATAGTTCGGGGACGTCTGCCGGAGAGAGGAAACTGATGCCCACAATTGCGGATGAAATGGAACGTAGGCAGAAACTGTACGCCCTTCTTCAGCCCGTGATGAATCTGTAAGTGATGATCTACCCCTAGCTAGGGTTAGTATGCTATAACATGCATGAATCTTTAATTTAACGAAATGTTTCTTACATCAAATTTGGTCTAGTAATATCCAGACTAAATTCGATGTAAAAACATCTTGTATATTAATCATTAGCTCCTATTAAAGCAACTTTTTTTTCCCTTTCTGAAATTTACGTTAGCCTTATGGCCAAAAGTACTGAAAATTTATAACTAGAAAATTGATTTTTGGGTTTTTCATGGACTGTTAAACAGGTATGTGCCTGGCCTAGACAAGGGGAAGGGATTATACTTTCTGTTTATCAAGGCAGAAACCAAGACTCCTAGTGGCCTCGTTGCACGTCCAGTCCTAACAAGTTACTACAAAAGTGAACAATTCAAGAAAAGGCCATACGATCCTTACAATGTGTATACAAGCCCCAACGAGACCATTCTTTGTGTCGATTCTTTCCAAAGCATGTATTCTCAAATGCTTTGTGGCCTTCTCATGAGAGAAGAAGTCAACCGAGTTGGCGCTGTTTTTGCCTCTGGCTTACTCCGTGCCATCCGTTTTCTTGAACTCAATTGGAAGCAACTGTCTCAGGATATCGCGTCTGGAACTCTAAACCCTAGAGTGTCAGATCCGTCTATCAGAAATTGCATCTCCGAAATACTTAAACCAAATCCTGAACTTGCTGAATTTGTTGTTAAGGAATGTGAAGGCGGAAATATGGAAGGAATAATTACTAGAATTTGGCCAAACACAAAGTACCTTGATGTCATTGTCACAGGTGCAATGGCTCAATATATCCCTACTTTAGATTATTATAGTGGGGGTCTACGAAAAGCGTGCACAATGTACGCATCATCCGAATGTTATTTTGGACTCAACTTAAAACCAATGTGTAAGCCTTCTGAAGTTTGTTACACTATCATGCCAAATATGGGTTACTTTGAATTCATCCCTCATGACCCGGTCAATCCGGTTCAAATCTCTCTTGATTCGCCCCCACGTCTCGTGGACCTTGCTGACGTGGAACTCGGAAAAGAATACGAGCTCGTGATCACAACATATGCTGGACTATGCCGTTACCGAGTTGGTGACATACTACAGGTCATCGGTTTTCACAACTCTGCACCACAGTTCAAATTCGTCAGGCGAAAAAACGTGCTGTTGAGCATCGACTCAGATAAAACCGATGAGTCCGAATTGCAAATCGCAATTGAAAATGCAACCGCGCTTTTGCGCCCGTACCATACTAATCTGGTTGAGTACACGAGTTTTGCGGACACTAAGACAATCCCGGGGCATTACGTTATTTACTGGGAGTTACTTGTTAAGGACCCAGCTAACCCCCCGAGTGAACAAGTGTTGAATCAGTGCTGCCTGGCGATGGAAGAATCGTTGAACTCGGTGTACAGGCAGTGTCGCGTAGCGGATCATTCCATCGGGCCACTGGAGATTAGAGTTGTGAAAAATGGGACATTTGAAGAGGTGATGGATTATGCAATTTCGAGAGGTGCATCGATTAATCAGTATAAGGCACCAAGGTGTGTCAATTTTACTCCTATTGTGGAACTTTTGGACTCTAGGGTGGTTTCTGTGCATTTCAGTCCAACTGCTCCACACTGGACCCCAGAACGACGAAGTTGATGACAAGTCAAGTGATTTAGTTAAGTCAAGTAGTTGTGTTAATTAGTGTGGAAAATAAATATGTTCTGACAGTGGACCAAAAGAAAAGGAAAGAATTAGTACTGTAATTCTTCGTTTCTGTCTGATCACTTTAATTTGCTTTTTTGTACCTTTTCTTGGATGTTGAATATTGTTCAAAGTTGATTATGGTCTTTGCTGATGTAAAGAATCGTTAATTAGTATATGTAATTATAAATAATATTATATATGGATGTTTTGTTTGTTTCATTTGAATCCTGAGCATATGCTTTTCTTTTTCTAAAAAAAAAAAAAGAACTTATGGCTTAGCAAAAGGCAGCAGGTCTTTACGTGCATGGATTTTATTGCACCTGGTGTATATTCTCTTCCGCTTTTTTCTTTTAAATTCCTTTTTTCTGACCCCAAAAAAAATTTAACAAGCTTTTCTAGTCTATAATTTGCAAATTGTCAGTCCAGATTGAGACTTCATCTTAATAGCTAGTGAATAATTATTATTTTAATTGAAACTTGAATCATGTTAGGTTACATATATACTAAAATTTCTTTGGCAGTACATCATGAAACTTTTATTTTATGGATTTGTATGAGTCCCTTGATTCCCAATACAATTTACTTAAGGTTGGCAACTGGCAACAATAACGTCAGTACCATGCAGTACTATTCTTTTTCAATTTAGATGACATGTAAAAAGAATATAATTTTTTTATAATTAAAAGAATTTATTTTTTATTTTTAATAAAATAAATTATATACAATCATATAAATATCTAAGATTTATATTAACTTAAAATTTTATTCTTTTTTAAATTTATAATTTTATTGTTATATAAATTGAGATCGAGGAGTATTTACTTTTTGCGCATCCTTGTTCCATTTCCTTCTTTTAACCTCACTTTCTCTGCATTTTCTTTTCAAACTTCAAAGTGGATGAAAGTCAGTCAAAAAGAGATGGCGGTAAGTAATAATAATATCTAAAATTATGAGTCAATTAAGAAGTTGGAGATGAGAATTTTAATGGTCGTTAGCTCAACGCAGCCAATAGTTTTTGTCTTTTTGAAGTGACTTTACAGTATGTACTTAATTTGTTTTATTTCTGGATCTAACAATATAATCATTTAGCTATTTGAAATCGCGTCATAAAGGGTATTTCATTTATATATAGATGCAATGCATGATAATAGGCAATTTGCACCTTTTACCATTTTGGCACATTGGTCTACCTGTTCATGCATCATACTTAAAACGTGATAAGGTTTTATATGTACACAAAATATTTATATAATTATGTCATTTATTAGATAATAGTAGATAATATTTTTAATAAACATTAATTTGATAATTTTTGTGAAAAAAATACTTAGTTAATATGCTTATTAAAATTAACTAGTAATAGAGTAATTAGTACATGTTAACATGGGTACTCTCAAGTTGATTTACTATACTTTTTAAGATGAATTATTAATATAATATATTATGAAATAATAATAAAACATATAAGAGAAATTATAGAAGGTCTTAGAAACCATGCCAAATATTTGCTGTTTTTATCTCATAATCAACTTGACCACATTTTCAAAGGATAGTCGAATACTTTGTATGACACTCCTATAAAGCAACCTGTCCACCTAATATTATTTTTTGATAAATTATGTATTGATTTTTTAAATTGAATAAGTAAAAGTGGCTACATAATATAATGACAAAATAACATTGAATATAATATTTTTAGTATATTTAACAAGTAAAAATGAAAGGTCGCATAATTATATGCTTAAAAAATGGATATAGTAATAAAATTATCCAATTATTCGAACATTTATACCGTATTTATTAATTCTCTCAATAGTTTGAAATAACTATTTGTTGTCCCACTAATCAATAATATTATACCAGATTTCAAATCAGATATGCACCTAGATACATTTATTTTTGCTACCAGATATAGTTTGAAATACAAATACATAGAGAGAGGCGAACAGGAGAGTTAGTATATCCTTAAAACATGTGAATTATACTAAATATATGTTTATGAGATATCAGATACATTCTGAAATATAAATACATAGTGAAAAAGGCGATCGAGAGAGTAGAGGAGAGCGAGAAGATAGTGTATCTCTGATACATAATTCACTTGGATATAATATATCTAGAATAAATTACATCATATTTTGTTTTCCATGTAATTGAGATACATGTATTTTGGGACTAAAATTCGGCATGAATGATAATGTTGAAAACTTATGAGAAGGTATGTGATTAGATTCTAAATTAGTGATATTTATGTTGTTTACCCATTTTAAAAATATTGAACAAACAAAATAGAAAGTTATGCTAATTATGTGAACTAATTAATATGACTCAAACGTCCGCACAAGCAACATTTGCACTTCACAGGCCCAATTGACAACGAGAGCGTTCATTCATTGTGGGCCGAGGCTCTGAGCCTGTATTTTGAAAGAAGATGTCTAATGGGTTAACTTATATGGGCCATATGGCATCCACTTCAAAGTTCTAACTAATGTTTTCTATTTTCGGACCTTGAAGGTATTACTTTCAAAACAACTAACGTGTAAAAAACCGGCAGGGGTTATGGTGCAATCTGTGGACTTCTTCAATCGAAGGTCCTAGATTCAAATTCAGAATTCTAGTGAAAGCAACACTTCTGAATAAACTTTATCATAAGTAATTTAAATTTAATCGAGACTTTAAGTATCGAGTGATTCATCAAATCAAAGCTATAAAAGAGTAACAAGAAATAAAGATATTGTTGACGGTTGGTAGAACTTTATATATGTATATGTATATGTATATGTATATGTGTGTACATATATATTTGAAGAAATGCATGAAAGAGGGTTATATTTGCGTTAATCAAGTTAGAATGCCTTTTATTTTTCCAATAAAAAAAACAACCAATTTCATTTAGGCCCGTAGTTTGACTGTGCTTAAAGCAATTTTTGGTTTAGAAAGAAATAAAGAGTGTTAAAGCGTTTTCGAATTTTAACACAAATGAAGTTTTCTTGCCTGTAAAGCACAGGTAACTGCAACTAGATTTGGTG
>JAOTQJ010000049.1:26955378-26970929 GCA_025642045.1 Solanum sejunctum | reverse complement strand
AAAAAAAATTAAAATTAAATTATTTTTAATTAAAATAAAATAATATTTTTTAAAATAAATTAAAAAAAAGATATCATATGAAATGGAATTGAGGGAGTAATTCCTAATTTGGTGAAGAAGTAATTTTTTGATTTCAGCATATCATCAAACATAATATATTAAATAAAGAATCATGTCCAAGCGCATTAATATAGGAGTTGAGAATAAGTGAAATCGGAAATCGACAAATAAACAAATGAAATCTATATAATAGAAGAAAGCGCGAGTCCAAAAAGAGTAAAGCAGTAAAGACCAGTACAAATGTCTACTCTTACACCCGACGAAAGAATATAAAAAAGGAGCCAATGTGGCCAAATCTCTAAGCAAGATCCAAATGAGGACCCCCCTGACCATAAAGCACCATAAATAACCAAAAGATAAAATTGTACATGTCAAATATTATCAAAATACTGGACAAATTATGTTTTGGACAAAACAATGAACTCTCTAGAACAAGAGCCAGCTCATCACAGCCCATCCAGCCACCAAGCCTCCCAGAATCTTCAGTTTCTCTGCTCCACTCTGCATTAGATCCCAACAATATTAAACATTAATGCAGATCCACAATATGTACTAGTATATAATAAATGCAAAAATACACAGTTCAAGCCGTGCATGTGCATTGATTGACAATAAAGAACATTGCCTCGTGCTTACGGCCTTTAATGTTTCATTGTCCAATTTATTACTGTTTGGTCTTTAAGTGAAGACTACAATAAAGAACATTGCAAGTATCTTTTGTTGTCAATAAATACATAAGCCTCAATATATACATAGTGTATATTTACACAATTAATAACTTTCACCTGACACCACATGCTATTTTGAAAATAGTAAACAAATAAAAACTACTCCATCCGATTTTTTATATATATCATCCATTTTATAATAAATAATTCTTAATATATATTATTTCACAAAATCAATGCATAAATAATACTATTTTTTTATTTTACTCTTAAATAATTAATAAACTTAAAAATTATTTATATGATTAACTAGAAAAACTAAAAAAATAATTAATATATATTAAAAAAATAAAAAAATAAAATTATTATTTTAATGCAGTGCAATCATATAAAAGAGACCAGCGAGAGAGTAATAAAATGTGCAATTGTGAGCCATGGTGTAAAAATTAAAGCACATCTTCATGATATGTTGATGGACCCGCCCTTGGAAAGACCAAATAGTGAAAGCTGTAAAATGCAAATGTCTTCTGATCGACTTACATCACTCTCCACCGACGAATAGTTGACGACACATTCATAATAATTATTTTTTTTTATATATTTTATGTGATACTTTTAATTTGATATAATATTTAATTTTTTTAAAAAAAATTTATAATTTAAAATTACTTATTTTATATATTTATGTGGTAAAAATTATTTTTAAGAGTAAAAAAAATTTTAAAATTAAATTACTTTTAATTATAATAAAATATTTTTTTTAAAACGGACCCAAAAAAGATATCACGGGCAAAGGAGTACTGATATGCATCAATAAAATATAAAGTAAATATTTTCTAATGCACTTATATGCATATCAACTACAACTAATTATAACAGAAAGAGGAATTTCTTGCCCGAAATTTCAACTGATTGATTTTGGTTCAATGTATATTAATTAGTTAAATTTCTTAACATGAATTTGGGATTTGATCAGAGCTATTAAATTATGGCAAATCATAATCAAACTTTACCGAGCAATACTCCTACTACATTATGAATATATATTACTAAGTAGATCTGGATGCACGCTTGTTACAAAGTTCCACATTGAAAGAGGGATGAAATATTGAACTCGAATTGGACAATTTCCTCGTGAGCTAATTTTAAAATTAAAAAGGACCAAGCATCATATTTTTATATGTTATTAGAGTTAGGGCTATCCCAAATTCGCAATTCACCGATGTTGTCATATTTTTATGGCACTAATAATGATCCATCGTATCTTTGGAAAGAAGCTTAAATTTTTAAAAATAAGACTAGGAAGAGATTGTTATGAGAAGACGTACCTCATCGTTAAGAGATGGGCTGGGAGAATCGGAGTTCATGCTAGGCCCAGGAGCTTCGGTGGGAGGTGCAGGTGGGCTCATCATATCGGGAGAAGGTGCTGGTGATGCACTGTGTTTCTTTCCCTTCTTTCCCTTGACCCTTCCCTTGCTGGGAGCCGGAGCTGGAGTTGTCTCCGAAACAACTGGTGCTGCGACTGGAGCTGCAGCTGGTGGAGTAGAAACAGCTGGCGGTGTAGCTACTACCGGAGCTGGAGCCGGTGGAGATTGTACTGGTGCAGCCACTGGTGGTGGTGGTGAGCTCACTGGTGCAGCCGCTGGTGGAGATTGTACTGGTGCTTTAACAGGTGGAGAACTTGCTGGTGCTGATACGGGTGCAGCAACAACAGGGGTAGTGGGAGCAGCAGCTGGAGCGGTTACTGGAGCAACAGAAACAGGTGTAGGTGGGGCCGAGGCTGGTGCTTTAGCAGGTGAGGGAGATTTGGGCTTACTCGGGGCAGCAGCGGGTGGAGTAGCACTCGTCTTAGCACCTGCGGGTGCTGCAGCAGGTGACTGACCCGTGACATTAATCACTACAATGCATAAAATTAATATTAGAAATATAAATTTCCTATCCATAGTAGCTAATAGGAAAAGAAGAAGAGAGTGTATTGATGATTGTGGCTAAAGGGTGTGAAGTTAAGTGCATATAAGTAGGCAAATTAAAGATGCAGAGCAAGGCATAACGGCTAGAGAGGGGTCGACATCTGTGTGGGTCCATGCAAAAACATACAAAATGAACCTCATTTTACAGGCTGGAATTAGAAGGAAATATGGGCCCTATTGACCATGTGCTTAGGTAATGGGCTCACCACGTCAGGTGTTTTGGGTTATGCGGAGTCTAGACGATTTCTGTAGCGGGTTATGTGAAAAAAATGTCTTTATAAGAAATGAGATATTTTGTCACTCATAAAATATATTTTATAAAAAAAATATCTTTTCGTAATAGATATACTTTAATTCAATTTAAAATTAACAAAATATTTTTTATAATATATTTTTTTATAAAAATAAAAGATTAAAATCACTAAATTTAATGAATATTCTGTGTAATTTTCTATTATGTAGATGTAGCTGGAGGTGGGATTTGTTGTCTTCGATGGTAAGCAAGGTTTACAGCTGGAACATGGCTAGATGTAGGACCAGTTTGAGTCACGAGTAAATCAAGTCCATACGCGTAAGCGATGATTGTGGAGAAGATGAACAAGAAATTGGCTAACTTTTAGTTGGACTCTCTCTCATTGCACCGACAATGGTAGGACCCTTAGCGATGGAGCTACTTTTCCAACTATTTTCTACTCGCGTTATATTCCTTTTATAAAATCTTTTTGAAAACGAAACAAATTTTATTTATAGTAAACCATTTTTGGTTGAAATTGCCTACTAAACAAAAATAATTATCAAAAAGTATTTTCTTTAAGAAAAAATCTCTCCCACGTCATTATCTCACATAGCTCTATCTATTTATAGAATTATTTCTTCCTTTTTCCTTGAAAATTATTTCACTTTTTATTTAATAAATAAAGTTTATTTATTCTATACGGAAATCCATAATACAGATCTAAAAATATCAAAGCATTGAAATTTAAATAAGAATTCCACCATTATTGGTGAGACTATATGTTCAAAGCATTCAGTGCCCAAAAAGAATTACTGAAAGGCAGTAACATTGACCTTGCCTCATTGGTCGCGCCTATAATTAGACCACAATATTAAATTAAACCCAAATTAGAATGGAAAAAAAAATCAAATATACACCTAATAAAAATGATTTATTTTATATTTTCCATCTGTTCTTGATCAATAGATCCATAAAAATCAATCATTTTCTTTTCTTTTAATACACCTCTTTCATTTACAGTTTTCTACAATGAAAAACATGGGTTAGGTTTGGCAGATACGATGGAAACTACATAGTGTTTGGACCTTATTCATTAAATATTCATGATTATATTTGAACCGTCTTAATTATTTGGATCACTTATTTATTTATGTGCTTCGTTTTTTTTTTAATCTTGACTCTACTATGACAAATCTCATAGCTAAAATATATAACAATCAAAGGAAGGGCAACCTTTAGTATGAAACATAAAAGTAGAAATTTTCATGATACGATAGATAAATAAAAGACAAATATAAAGGATTATATTTAAATACTTTAAAGGTACATTGAACCATTTCCCAAATGAAAATAAAGCTCCATGTTCCACTACGTCCATAAATAATTCAATTTTGTAGTGAAGAAAATTAAAATTAAAATAGGTTATATCTTAAAAATTATCATGTGAGATCCAATGGAATTTTGCTTTTGAGTGTTTGACAATGGAGCATGGTAGTGTCGGAGTTCAGATTTTAATCACGAGTGTAATTCATCAAAAGAAGTTCAGATGAACCTCTCCCGACTAGCTCCACCCATTCCATGAAGGATAAAATTGTCATATTATGAGTTGTTCATGAGAAAAATTGAGCATATTCTTTCCGAGCTGAAGCAATCATTAACGAAAAGAGTATTTTGAAGTTTGAACTACTTTGACTTATTGTGACAGTAATTTTGAACTACTTAACAGTAAATACATCTTTGATCTAAAAATTAAACAGAGGACAAAATTATCTCATTTTTCAAAAAATAAATAGTCAGTTTTTTCCCCTAAAATAATATGTGATCTTAATCATTAGTGTCCGTGTTCTCGATGATATAATGGGGTAACGATAATATTTTATGATTGGTTTTTATGGGTCCATTAATAATTCGTTTGTCCTTTTTTTGCTTGGCATATACTATAGAACCACAGAAGTTTTAATTTTACAGTTGGCCTGGTTTAATTCTTTGAATTGATAACATTGGAATTGAGCTAAAGGGTAGCTAAAGACAGACAAGCAAAGATATAGACAACTCACCCAACAGTAAAATAATTGGATCATACGTATAAAAAATGGGGAAAAATAATAGGTACATACAATCAAATTTATTAATAACAATCTGCTATAAAGATATTTTATCATAGAAGTTAAGTTTTTCACTTTTGACTTGATTTTTATAATATATTATGTATACTTTATTTGCTTTAGTTAATTATCTTTTTATATGATACTCTTTTAATTTTATATTAACTTAAGTTGTGAGGTAATGCTCATATATTTGCTTTTTCATTTTTATTTGTTACTATTTCATTTATCGAGATCAAACTATATGAATTTTTATTAACATTTTAAAATATACTTTTTTCATCATATTAATATGAGAAGGATTGCAACTTATAACATTTTTCGTATAGTTTTCAATCATCTAAATTTTAAATTTCAAATATTAAATTTAGCTACTTCAATTTAGCTTTGAAGTTTAGTCAAGTTGACCTTGAAAAGCAAAATAGCGACAAGTAAAAGTAAACAAAGGGAGTATTAAGAAACACATCTAAGGATAAAATTTTAATCATATTTTTCACTATTACCCTTATAAATAGCTTTGTAAATAGTGTAGTTTGATTTTTAGAAAATATAAAATTTTATTAAATAGAAGGGCAACCATGAAAAATATTTTAAACATCTATTTTGAAATTTAAATAATTCAACTATTTTTAATAACGAAACAAACTTCAAAAATTAAGTTAATATATAATAAAGGAAAGGTCTCCCGAAAGAACCTGCTTACCTTTATTGCACAGAAGTAAATATGCACACATTTTACTTTTTTAAATTTTTTTCGTAAAATTTCACTAAATTTATTTATTTATTTGACTATCTATACAAAACAATAGTTTATCATAACGAAAATTCATAAAAATTTAGACAAACATTGATATTGAAAGATTGAACTATAATAGGAATGTGAGACACATATGATGATTGATATGATGGGATTCCAAGAAACTCCAAATGTTATAGGCGTGAATCCCTATGGCGACCAGCAGCTTTGTTTATATCCATTTGCAACATTGGCAGAACTCAGAAGGGATAGTGACAATTCTCAAACTCTGTTTAATTTTTTTATTATACAGGGCTAAAAAAAGAATAAAACAGGGCGTCTTTGTTTTAATTGAAGTTTTATTAAGTCAGAACCTGATCTTCTAGCCGTTACTGTGAAGATCATTAATGGACACATTTGCAAATGAAATTTCAGAATATTATTGGACCAGATCTAACTTTGAGTTGAGTATTTATCGAAAATAACATTTTTATTTTATAAAACTAAAGATAGGTACTTCTTAAACTCCTTCTATGACTATATATTAAATATGTTTTTATTATCGTTAGTATTTGTTGTTGCTTAAAAATGACTAGCATAAATTGTTAGATATAATATCTCAGATAATCACTTAACTATGTACTCTTTTCATAGAAAATAATTCAATTTTATTTTTTAACTCAAAAGTTACTCAATTGTGGTTCTTTACGTAGAAAGTTACTCAACTTTGATTATTAACTCAAACGTCACTCAACTATAAACTTTTTTTAATAGAAAATCATTCATTCGTAAGTGTTTACTTACAAAATCACTCAACCTATTTAATTAAATAATACAATAAAATTTGTTGACATGTAATTTTTATTTAAAAAAAAATTATTTAAATTATTTAATGACCTATTCCACTTAATTTGACCCACTAAAAATATAATAACGACTCATTTATTTTACCCTCTTTTTCTTAAATTATTCTCACTTATCCCTCCAAAGTAAATGCTAAAATCATTCGACCAGTCCCCTAAAATACAAAAATAACACCAACACACAAGCATATAGCTCAATAAACATGTAAACACATATTGGGTTGGAAAAAAAATCAAATTGCACATATAAATATTATTTACTAGAATTGACCCGTATAAGACTATATATTCCATCATATTGAGCTATATATCCCATCATTATTCCTTTTTTTCTCCCTTTTTTTATAATAATAAATAATAAGTCCTTTCATTATTCCTTTTTTATAAAGTACTTGCTTGTATAATCTTTGGGGGAAAAAATATAAGATACGTGGCACGTTAATTATTTAAGTTGCTAGACCTTGTTGAAGAAGAAAGTAACTAGGGATAGAATAAACATATCCCTTGTGTCTCACTCAAGGGCCTTATCTAATTTTTCCAATCATAAACTTTGCTTTAATTTCCTTTACTTCCAATCAACTACCTAGTATATTTATGCAAAAAAGTTTCTCCTTTTGTTTACTTTAAATAAATAAAAAATCTAATGCTATTGTGAGTTGGAAAAAAACTAGGAAAACTAGAAAACCTTGCTTCATTTAGACTTCAATTTCCATCAATCTCCGATGGAGCCAAAAATTGACTATTTTTTAGCTTTAGAGTATGATAAAATAAAATAAAATGACTCTTTAAACTGTCTACGTTTCTTTCATTTGTGAAGTAGCAGTTAGTCAATGCAACTTTCGACGCTCCTCATGGGTCATCTGAAAATAACCTCTTTATGTTTTTAAACATAGGAATTATGTTGTATACATCCAATCTTCCTTCACCCCGCAATGAGCGGAGGCCTTTTGAGATACTAAGGTATGGTGATGTTGATGATGATGCTTCATTTAGACTTCAATATGATGCAATAGTAGATACTTTTATTTTTTCAATCTATATATAGTCCTGGTCATTCCTTAGGTTTGAGATTTTACTCCACTTTTTTTATTTTTTGATTCTTTTAATTACTCACGTAAAAGATTACATCAAAGAATAAAATGTATATACTATTCCAGGAAAAAGTAACAAATATGAAATAAGAGCATACTTAGTTATTGTCGTCCCACTATAATTACTGTAGGTAAAACATAAGATTAATGGTCTTTTAAAATGACGTAATACCAATATATAAAAGGCTTGGGAAATAAAAATCTTATGTCCAAATATAATAACTTATTGAATTTTTTTGCCAAGAGAATTCACAATTTATCTTATATAAAGATGATATACACGATTCTCATTGACTGTGAAAGGATTTTGAAAAAGTTCAAATGGGCATGGTTACTCCAACTGTAACATTAAATTTTTTTGGATTGAAATGCCCAATTTTGGATTCCTTGTGAGTCATCTCTAGATTAAAAAATACCAAGTCAAAAAAAAAAAGGAAAAAAGAACAAAAAAGAAAAACACAAAATTTATGTCTAAACACTATAAATGGGTTACACGTACTAAAGGGGGTTGGTATACTTGTCCTGCACTCTTTGGTTGTTTAGGCCCATAGATTCCTTGGGCTTGGGCCCAATGATAAGGACCAATAAAGAGAAAGTTTCAGAGTTTATTATAATTGGGATAATTACGTGCAACGCCATTCGATCAAAATAATTATAGAAAATAATCATTTTTATTATATAGGCATATATACTTATTATATATTTTAGAAATAGTCAAGTTTATACCCTTTTAAAATAAACTATTTATATTCATATACCCTTTTATATTTTATATCCTTATACTATTAAAATTCGCTCACCTAATATTAAAATTCGTATGCTGATGTCAATACCCACCTTGTATGATATTCTAATAGGATATACATATATCAATAAGGTATCATAAATGATTAAGCTCACTCTTATATGATACCGATATGGTATCAATATATTGATAGAGTATCTCATTTGTATTGGAAGAGTGAATCTTTATTTTTCTTAGAAATAAAATTTACATACTTAGGAACTATGTAAAAAAATATTTTGAATTATTATAGTTAATAATTTAAAATATTTACAAAGTATTTATGATAAACAAATATTTTTTTTAATAATTTAACTTTGTTAAAATATTGATTAAGATAAATAAAGAAAATGAGGGAGTACTTTACCTACGCAAAGACACATGTTGAAACCTGAACTAAGCATGACAGTATTATTATATCCCAGATTCGTAATGATTATATTTGCATCAAAAGCAATGCTGAAGTGAGTTGCAAACTCTGCTTCAACTCAAAAAGACACTTTAATTAACTCATTCATAGGTTAGCCGCATTTTCTTGAGACCAACCCCATTTGTACTTGTGCTTCATAAAATAAAGCTTTGTTTGCTTTTTCAAATTAAATCAAGACACCACGAGGCTACTACATTTGAGTCAAAAGGAAAACAAACGGATTAACTTGAATGCTTTTGTACGTGTTTACGATCTTTCAAAAATAATTTTTTTATTATAGTAATAAAATTTGTATATATTTTATTCTATTCGAACTGTATTTGTGAGATTCCATTAGGTATGTTATTGTTGTTGGTAACAGTCTTTTAACTCCTTAACCTTGCTATCATAAATTCTACCAACCAAGCTTTTCTTGACATATCACTCGTTGAAAAGAAGAAAGTCTAAAACTATAACAAATAGAACGCGATTAGAGAGTTCAGTCAAAATAAGATTGCGTCATACCTAGAGAAAAAAGATTGGTCACTGGACCATCGTAAATAGATCTTTTCATTGCTTCCATGGTCGTGCCTCGTGGCAAGCCAACGCCTATACAATTGAAAATGATTAGTTAGTGGAGATATCTTAAAGGTATGTTTTTCCAATGGTACAATCATTCTCATTTATTCCTTCCTCCCCTCTTTTGGTGTCTCTACAACTCCCACAACTCTTAACTTCTGGTCAGAGTCGGACCAACTGGTCTCATGATTCAGCCCACATGGTTGTCAACACACTTTCTTTCTCTTTCTTTTTCTTGATGTGGGGTTGTGGGAGGAGTTTGCAACTTGTTATTTATGTAAGATGGGCAATATATTGAATAACGACAAAACACTTTGCTGACTAAGAGTTACATCTGAAAATGAACCTTTACCTGCCCACCAGCCACTGCACTAAAACTAATACCTCTACAACCTGCCATAGAAACTCTATCAACAACATTCTCTGACTACTCAGAGACCAAAAACAAGACAGCAGCCAGCGCATTTAAACATGAAATGCACCAGGAGTAGTCGTAGTTGCATGTTGTGCACTGTGGAAGAAAAGGATCCATTGATCCGAAAAACATTAATAGTTGAATGCTTCAAAAATTTGCACCTGATAGAAGATATGGAGCTTGTTCTCACCTTAAGATGTCTCTGGAATATTGCTCTGACTCAACCTGATGACCCCGAATTACCTTCCCTCGGCGTCTTTAATTCCATGGCTAGACTTCTCAACAGGTGCACCCGTGACCAAAAATGGCTTTCAAGAGGGAAAAACATGTATGTTCCTTATTATGCAGCTCACATCATTGGCTCCTACACCATGAACAAAGCTAGATTCTCAGTTTTGGCAGTTAAATCAGGCATAATTTCGCCATTAATAGAGCTTTTAAGAGGTAAAATAACTTGGGTCGAGCAAAGAGTGGCTGTTAGAGCACTTGGTCACATTGCGCGACATAGAAGGACATTTGAAGACATTAAGGTCCATGAAGTAGAGATTATAAAGCTAACCATGGACATAGCTTCCAACTGCATTTATACAATCTATAGTGATTTTGTGGGCAAGAAAAGTGAAGACAGAGTCGAATATCATCGATATTTGATGACAAAAGATCGCGGAGAATTAGAAATGGAGAATAAAAAAGCAGAGTCTTGGGCTTGCCAAATGCAATGCTGGTCTCTTTACCTTCTCAACTGCTTCATTACAAAGAAAAGAAGCATCAATTTGATATGCAAAGAAGAATTTCTCAAGAATTTGTGTGATATCTGGGGTGGATTACAAAAGCCGAATTCTTTCTCTGGCATTGGCCTAATCAGAAGTCTATGTGACAGTGAAGATGGTCGAAAAAACATAGCTCAATTAGAACAAGTCATAGAAAATATCTGCAACCTTGCTAGATCTTCCGACGAATGGCAATTCATGGCAATTGAAAGTCTTCTGTTACTTCTAAAAGATCCAAAAACAAGAAGCAGAGTAACAAACATTGCATCTCCTTATCTCGCTGATTTAGTAGAGCTAAGAACTATCAAAGGAGGACGAAAAACGGATGACATGATAACGCAACTACTCTTACAAGATTATGCTAAAATCAAATATGGCCAGCTGGGGTCCTATGAAAAAGGATCACAAAAGGCAATTGAAGAGATTTGGGACTTGAAAGTGGAAAAAAGGAAAAGGGATAAAATCATGTCTGAGCAAGAAGTAAAGGAAACAGAACTTTTGGTTTCCATTTTAAAACGTGAAGGAAACAAGAAATTTTGGTCAAGTGAGATTGAAGAAGCTGTAAACAAGTACACTAAGGCTTTAGATTTGTGTCCACTAAAATTAAGAAACGAAAGGATTGTTCTTTATAGCAATAGGGCTCAGTGTCATTTAATTTTAGGAGAAGCAGAGTTAGCTATTAGTGATACAACTCGAGCCTTATGCTTATCAGGTGAAATGAGGCCTCATATAAAGAGCCTGTGGCGAAGATCGCAGGCTTATGACATGAAAGGATTGGCTAGACTAAGTTTAGTGGATTGTTTGATGTTCATCAATGAACGTAGCAAGTTCAATGGAAAGAGAAGCAGCACAAGGAGAATCCCATACTATGCAATGCGCATGTTGAACAAACAGATGACAGCTACGTGGACTTTCGCGGGTGCTGCCAAGTCCATCGCAGATGTAATTGATGACTATGGAAGTCACAAATCAAGTGGAAAAATGAAAGGGAAGTTAGAGGCGGCACTACTAAGAAGTAAGTAATTACATTTTTTTATTCGTATTTGGGTATATTTTAGTCCTTCAAAGTTTACAAGATTGCAAAAGTTTCAAGTTGTTTTGGCTGAAGCTATTAGATCATATAAAAGAAAACTGTAGCTTGTAGCTGGCAATCTACAAGAGTAACTCGAAAAATAAGACAAATGCCCATTATGACATGTTAAATTACACTAGAAATATTGATAGTCTTAAATCTTTCTTTTTTCTTAGTTCACTTAAGTTATCTCTAATAAACCTATTTGGGGTTTGTTCTCAAACAGGCATGCCAACCCAGGGGAAAGACAAAGACCAGTGGCTCTTGAAAAAGGGACGGCTTTGGAGAACAAGTCGGAGAAGTAAAGGCATTATTGAACCATTACTGAAGCATATCAAAGGAAGGGAAGATGTAAAAGTACAAGGAAAATGTGGTAGCTCGTTACAGGTTGAGGAACTTTAAAGGTTCATTCATTTGGGTGTCTTTTTTGATGTCCAGTGGAACATACTGTTCGCCTTCCCAGTCAATTCTTACAACCGACATACTCTGACGTTTTTTTAGATAGGAGTTTGTCCATTGTTTCCCTTTTCTCTGTGGAAACAAAAATCACTTTGGAAGTTAATCCTATTTGGGCGTCTCTGACAAAAGAAGATGTGATTTTGTTCATCTTATTAATCCTTTTCAGACAATGCACTTTTTGGTTTGATCTGGTCCTCCTGGACAAGACAACTCAACAAATACCCCATAATTGGAGAACAAATAGACAAAAATTGTAGAATAGATCTGCTGAGGTATCGTATCATACCTAACCCGCCAACGTAGATTTTGTTGGTTCCAAATGCTGAAAACTGGCGTGCATTTGCGTCTGTTTGTTTTTTTCCATTTATACTTGTCGGAGAATATAGTTTTTTATTTTACTTATTGCTTCTCATTATGCAACTGTTTGGTATGGACTCGTTTCGGTACATGCATTTGCCTCTTTCAAATGATTACTACCCTCTGTGTGGAATGAAACAAAAGAAAGATGAAGTGGACAAACAATAATATACCCATAATATACCCAGTGAAATCTGATGAGGGTAAAATATAGTAGACTTTACTACTAACTCATAGAAATAAAGAAGTTGTTTCCGGACCCTCGTCTAAAAAATATCAAGGCCCATAAGCAAAAACACAAATCACCACCCAGCAAATTATAGAAGAAACGGGCTCGTTTAACTGCATATTGAAAAACAAAAAAATGCGGAGAGAAAACAAAGACTAGAAAACCAGTTTAATCATTTCTTTTCAAGTAGTTATACTTAAATCTAACATGGTAATCTAGAAGAAAAGAAACAATGAGAGCACAGATCATACACAATACAACTAAAAAATACAACAATTCACAAGTAATATTACAATTGGAGAATGGCAGTAAATTTAGAACATCTCGCCTCAATTCATCTGCAGCAGGATCAAGTCCGGTAATGCACCACCGAAATTCCTCAAGATAAATTCTCTCCGGTGAAATCTGTCAGTGAATATATAGAGAGTTAAAGATGCTAAATGGAAGCAAACCACTCAAGTATTGCACCCTCACGTTTCACATTGTTTTCACCAATAAAAAGTATTGCAAAGCTTACAACAGCTGAAATTTAACAAGTTCAGACGAGCTTTAGCGGTTATGAATAGGAACTACCAGAGCCAAATTGCATTCATGTCTCTGTCAGTTCAGGTGCTAATACTGTATCCCATACTTCCACCACTTAAATTCAAGTAATTCCTTTTGTTTTAATTCCAATGATGCTACAGTTGACAGAGAACAAATACATCCAGTTGACTGAACAATCCACGTGAGTAGCACCACATCACCCAAATGAGGGTTCCAGTCTTTTTAGCCACCGACAATTCAATCCTATGGTGTCGGTGGCTTAAAAGATTAGAAGAATCCCATTTCAAGACTATTGTGCGTGCACCTCTTAGTTAGTGGAATAAGAAGTTGCCCTCTGTCAAGTGCATGGTCTTAGTATAATTGAATACTTCTATTAAAATTGGAGAGGAGAAATACGAGGGAAACCATACCACACAAGGACGTGCTCCAAATTTTGTTTTACTACAAAGAGCAAACCTAAACATCCAGTAGAACAGAGTAGAGAAATTTGTTTCTTTTTATGTACAGCAACTTACCAATAAATGATGTATTTCCCTTAGTCTGAATAGTTGCTCAGAGCAGCAATAACTGATCCAGTCGTCTCAAATGTTGATGTAACATCTGGGTAATTTTTCCAGGATGTGCTGACTTTGAGAGATGGGTACAACCATCTCTTTACAGAATCCACAAAGGAACTTGAGTCAAACTCCAGGATGGCTTCCCAATCCACCTGTAGACCTTTTGGAATACTTCCTGAGAACTCCATATTAGCAGCGAGGAGTAATCCAAGCAAAACTGTGAACCCAACAACAGCAGTTCCTCTGGAAAGTGGCATGAAATTATACCTGCAAAAGTTATCAGCCAAATTAAAGAGAACCATATACTTCCCTTGAGATCAACCAAATAGAAGTTGATATATCTTACCAGTAATATGTCATCCTTAAGATTGCATCTCTCACATTTTCAAGCACATCAAACTCTGTTGACCCATAATTCTCACCACAGTAAGCATCGCAAAGAGCCTGCATAACAGTTTTGTATTCAACTAAGTTACCTACAACACTATCACTTAAATCTTCACTAAGTTAACTAAACTACTTATTGTAAGACTTCAGTTATCATCTCTGAGCGGGCACAAGCTGAATAAACCATGAAAAACTGTGCTACAAGGGGCCGTTTGGTCGAAGACGAGTAGTACTGGGATTACTCATGCTGACTTTATTTCTTATTGACTAGTTGCTTTCTGGTAGTAAAAATAGAACATGCATTGCATTATCAAGAATAATATTAAATAGGGTGTATAAGTAATACTGATATAAGTTGTACATAGGTGAAATTTGCAACCAAACATTGTACTAACATTTAGTACAAGCATTATTCTATCTAATACACCCTACCAAACGATTCCTAAAGGATTTTTGTGTCTACTGTTTTACATTGATGTTATATTGCTTTTAAATATCAACAAACTAGTAGAAAATGGCTTTCTAGATGATAAATCTAGGAGATACCTCCCAGGCAGATGTCATCTCCACATCAAAGTCATCCCATCTAGCAGGTGTACAGGGTGTTCTAATTGCAAAGTCATAACCAATCTCACCCCTGGAAGAAACAAAAAAAGTTGACAGAAATAAGAGAAATCAGAACTAGAATAAGCTATACTTGGTCAACACACAAAAGGTTAAATTCCAATAAGGTTAGATGTGTTTACAGTTTCAAAACAGTGATCCTTGTTCCTTCAAGACGCTTCCTGATCAGGCAATGAGGGAAAATTAGAAAAAAGACACCAGTGAGAGAAAATATTCAAGAGCAACATACTGTTGTACAATATCAGGGCATCTCCTACCCAAACACCAAACTTTACATCAAATTTGGTGTTAGCACTGTTTCTAGTATAAATCAACTCTAACCCTACTTGTGAGATTCCACTGGGTATGTTATTGTAATTTCATAAAATAAAATTCTTTCTAAAACATTCACCATATATAATTTTCATTTTGTTTTCTTTTATAGCCGTTTAATATAAATTATTTGATATCATAATTTTTTAAATAATATAAATTGCTAGTAAATATTACATATTATACATAATAATGGATAATACAAATAAAAGTGAAATTATTAATGAAATAAAATTAAATAAACATTACACAACAAAAAATTATTGTGTATTTTATATCTCAATTTTGATGTATGTCAATTACTAGTTTGTTGAATGTTTATT
>JAOTQJ010000049.1:26932018-26949363 GCA_025642045.1 Solanum sejunctum | reverse complement strand
TACATCCGACCCCCCCTCACCCCGCAATGAGCGGGAGCCTTTTGAGGCACTGGGGTATGTTGATGATGTTGATGATGATGGTGGTGGACAGCATGCCCTTAATGCAGAGAAATACGATCTTTACCAGTTTCAAACAAAAAAAAGGTAAGACCATGTTAAATGATATGGTAAAATGCACAACTACTTTGATAGAGTTGTACTTTCACATGATTTCAGGGTTAATACTTCAAGGAAGCTCATAATCCAATTCGAATCTAATCGGTAGGACTTTAATTCTTTAAACCTTCAACGTTCTATGTAATTCCGACTAGATAGTAGTTTTTGCCATACCTTCAAACTTCATTGAGACTGTACAGATGCTACCAGAATATGCCATTTTGTTTTTAATGAGTGGTGCTATCAAAATATATCCTCAAGCTCTTCACATCATTGATTCACTAAGCAATATATTCTCTTTTTAGACATTACCTTGAAAAGGGGATCGATATCTCCATCAATATCAAACCAAGAAAATTCGCTGTTGATCTTTGATGCTGTGTATAATGCAATTTCTTTCTGCAAAAGAAAATATTGAAAATTAACATATGCTATTTAATCTAAAATAGAAATGGACAAATAGAGAGATCAAGTGGTGTCTCATGATAGAGGCAGCACCTGAAAGCTATTTTGTCACAGGCAGGAAGCAAAAGGTTGTTTGCAAGAACAAGGAGAGGAGCGCACAACTAGGATGAAAAGAGTTGCCACAGGATTATTAAATGGTATGGGAAGAAAAAGCTTATTTACTGCATATGTAATGGTTTAAGTGAAAAAAATACTAGTCAACTTAACTACATTCACAAGCTAGCATCTGTCAACTTGAGCTTTTGATAAGGACATTCGTGCTAGGTTTGAATTTGCTAGACACCTAAAACTGAATCATAATCAAGCTTGGGTTTGCTCATCTGAACCCTAATCTTCCACTTTGACCCACACAACAATGACTTAACGGAAAAAATGGTCAGAAATTTAGCCAATGTTTGGACAATACGAGGGAAAAGGTAATATTGCTAAATCTCTGGCTACTAACTAAAAGTAATGTAAAACTGCAACTACTAAAATGGCTAACTACCCGAAAAGACAAATCTAAAACTTGAAATCTGAGTTGTCAAATTGATTTTTATAATGTATCATTAGTACAACAGGAGGATCTACAAATATTCCAGCAAGTAAAAGCTAGACAGTTAAGAAGATGCCAAGACTTGGAAAGAAAAAAGAAATTAGTGCAACACAAAAGAAAACAATATTTAGTAGAGGCATAAATGAACCAGCTTGATGGATGGAACTTATTTACCTGATAGAACGCCAAGCATTGAAGCACAAACTTTTCCATAGAATCTAATTCAAGATCTAAAGCAGCATCATAGTCCTTCACCTACAGCATAAATTCAGAATCAATAATCTGAAATTGGATACAACCTCCTCAAAATATTAAAAAAAATTCAGACACAAACGACGAGTTAGAAAAATTTCATACTGCTTCTTTAAATGATCCAATAGCATGATAACAAGAAGCTCGTAGATACAAGCATTCAATGTTTCCGCTGTCAACAGCCAACCCCATTGATAAATCCTTTATAGCATTCCTGCAACACAGTATATATAGGCAGTTAATTCCTGCTACATTTTTCATTGAAAGAACATTATATATGTAGAGAACATGAAAAAGAAAAAGAGGGAAAAAAAAAGAAGAAAAAACCTCAGGACAGTGAAGATTTTCAGAAGGAAAACCCCACAAATCAACTCCATAATGATTTGCATATACTACTACCGTTAGTATATAAGATCTTAAGATAAAAGTACCTATGCTGTCCCATTCCATGAAGTAGCAGCCCACGCAAGTGATATGCTTTTGCGTACCTTCCAACGAAAAAGGGTAAATAGAGTATGGATTATCAGTTATATACGGATTTAAAGATAGGTTTTGTATTTCACTATCCAAACACTTAAGACTAGATAACAAAAACAAGTGAACATTTTTTATTGGTGAAAAATATGTAATGTGAACATGACATCCTCAGTAATTACCTCTCATCTATTTGCAAAAGCTGATGAAGGCATTCCAAGGCCTTTTCTGAATTTGCCAGGTCTTGATAAAACTACCACCATAGATAAAGATTCTTCAATTGTCAATAGGCCATTAGAATTATATCTTCAAAGAGATATTGTTTTTTCCACATTTAAAATAAGTGAAGAAGCTCGACCAATCAAAGAACTAATTCAGAGCAGCTCCAGAGTCAGAGAAATTTTAACTTAAGGTAATAGATATTCCGTAAGCATCTAATTTGATGATGTAAGTTGATAAATATCCATGTTATCCACCAGCTAATCAGGATACCCTACTTGAAAAATGCAACAAAAGCTATTACAGTAATGACCATTGCACCCAAGAAGATGAACGCTGTCACAGAATACTGATAACAGAGAGCTAGGCTCTTCATCACTGGTTAAGCAGTTGAATGTCTGCTTGCCATTTTCTGACACATGGAGAAGTACATATTCACCTCAACCTTGAGCATTACATACCGGGAAAAAAAAAGAGGAGACAAAAGAACTTGGTAAAACAAAGGGAAAATTCTCAAAATCGAATGGCAACTTCCTCATCAACAAACCTTATATCATTAGCACTAACAATAGAAGTACTAGGATTCCACTTGGCAGGAGAAATAGGATTAAGAGTATTCAGCATATCTTCAGAGATACCTGTGCTAGATGAGCCCAAGCCTCGAGGAAATTCCTTTCAATTTGGATGGCTTTCTTATGTGCCTCCTCGGCCTTTCTATATTCTCCTAGCGAGGATAAGGCCAAGCCCTGATAATTTTCCAATTTTTTCCAACCAGCAGTATATCAGTAATTGTCCAACAAAATTTCTCAAACTCACGTAGATAAACATTGTTAGATCATCATATGACAATTAGTCGACTCAAGGTCATAGACTCACCAAATATGTATACGCGGATTTGTTATCCTTATCAAACTTTACACAAGTAGAGAGGTCTTCAACAGCACCTTTGAAATCTTTAAACTTAAAATTGACAATTCCTGCACCAATTAAAGAGAGTTAGTGACTCACATGTTAGATTGAGTAGACCTTGACCACTGAAATGATCGTTTTTGAAATCTCAAGTTATTATGAAACATTCCACTAGAGGTCATTCAATGCAGAATAGTTACAAGATGAAACCACCTATAGGCCTCGTAACTAATCTCAATCCTGTAAGAAAGATGAAAGTGAACCTTAGTACATTGGTAGTTTCAATTGACATGCATAATCTATCAGTCATAAATAGATCTACAGAAAGTCAATATGCCTCTTATTATATTTACAGGAACATTATGTATAACTACTTTAACAGCAAAAATCTAATTGTTCATGTTAAATAAAAGAGTTGAGTTTCCTCACCTCTTTCGTGTAAGATGTCGGAAGAGTCTGGCTCAAACTCCAACGCTTTGGTCAAGTCTGTAATTGCCTGGTGAAAATAATTTTGTTTAGATAACACCAATATCAATCATACTACTATTACTTTGAAACTGAAGGAATAAAAAGCCTTTAACCATAACTACTATCACTCTCCATTGGATCATTCGAGCAAAAAAACTAAAACTAATCCATCAGAGGGTTAAAATTTTATTCTAGACTACCAAGAAACTCCCATGATTAAAAAGCATGCAGCTGAAAAATTTTACGATCTTGATTTCATTTTTAAAAGTTTGCTGAGCCCTTTTCTTTTTGGTTTGGTGATAGATGAGCTGCACGGTCTATTCAGGATGAGCTGAAAAATTATTATGGATCATGCATCCACTTGAGGATTTTAATTGAAATTTCAATAATGTTACTATTCTATGTGATAATACCAGCGCTATTAGTCTCTCTAAATATATTGTGCATCATTCTAGGGCTAAACATAGAGACATTAAGCATCAATTTATTAGCAATCATGTTGAAAAAGGAAATTTTTTACTAAAATTTATTGATTCTAAAAATTAACTTGCAGAATTTTTACAAAACCATCGCACAAAGATAGATTTTGTTTCTTTCAAGACAAGCTAAATATTAAAGTTTTTCAAAATTAATTAAGTTCTCTAATTTTTTAGCACTTCATTTAGTTTTAGTGACAAATCTTCTCTTACCTTTCTTTTCAAAATTCTTAACCATATATTCGCAACTATTACTACTCGAAAATATGACATCTCTTCGTCAAAAACCTCCTCGTCTTCTGTTCCTTTTTTTCTTTTCAACTTCCTATCCCGTGGACTTCTTCGACTATTCCTATAACCCTTTTTACACTTCTCTTCCATCTCCTCCAAAATCCTCTCTCTCCCCATTTTCTTCTTGCTCCTAAGTATGACACGCACTTGTTCCATGGTTTCCCAGAAAACCCCGTCAACAATTCATCCTTAGAAGTCAACTTTTTGTCTTTAGATTCTTCTGAAACAGAATCCTCTATTCATCCCTCTTCTTCTACAAATTGTCCTCCTCTTAAAAGAAAAAACCCTAAAAAGCCTCATTCTTGTCCTGCTGAACCTCTCTGTACAGATGACATGCAAAAGTTTTGGGGTGTGGAGCAGAAAAAGAGATATGAGCTTTCTAAAAAACGCCCTGTGGTCCCCGGGAGCAATTGGAGGATTCTCACTGCCGTGTTTGTATTTTCCTTCGGCCCAAAAGCTCTCCTTACTTTTGAGACTCTGTGGACTTGACGCAATGAGGAACCCGTTGGCATGTTCTATGCAAACCACTGTTTGTCTGAGGATGGAGAAGATCTAGAGACTCTTGTTCTGGAAAATCACATTGGGATAAATAAACATCTTTTTAAGGACATCTTTGGTTCTAGTTCCCGGGGGATATCCTCTATATGAATGGAGCTTGGCCTGATGATTTCGAGGTCTCTCTGGAAGCACCTAAAGCCGCTATTGCAGAAAAAAACTCGGACCTATCTGATTTTGGTCCCCTGTCATTTTGCTTTGAAAAGAAAATCTTGGCTCACATCATTGCGACCACACTGGTGCCTAGGAAAGGCTCACTCAGCAGCATCTGTAACAGGGATGTGTTTGTATTGTAATGCCTAGGAAAGGATCACTCAGCAGCATCTCTAATAGAGATGTGTTTGTATTGTACTGTCTCTTGAAGAAATATCACATAAATTGGGGAGTTTGGATTCGTGAGTATATGTTTGAGAGTGGGGAAAACTCCAACCCTTCTGCCACTTTGCCCTATGGGCTTCTTATATCCAGGATTATGATCAAGTCACAGGTTGACCTCTCAGGATTTCAAGCCAGCGAAATTTCTGCCACCTACGACTCCAGGAAATTTGCAAGTATGGGGTATACTCTGATTGATAAAAAGTGGCATAAGAAGGATTCCATCAACGCTAAAGCAGATGCTCCTAAGCCAACTAGAATTCCTGCTGACGCAGTTGCACTGCTTCTCAAAGAGGTCGAAGAAATTAAGTCCCACCTCACTTCTCTTGATTCTAATTTGCAGGGTCTGCCCGACATTATTGAGAAGGTACTTCAGCTCAGCAAGGATACTAGCACTGAGGTAGGAAAGCTCCGTCTGGATGCGGATGGGCTGAAAAGGGAAGGAATCAGCACTGTGAACAAGTTCATCAA
This sequence comes from Solanum sejunctum, assembly GCA_025642045.1. Lineage (NCBI taxonomy): Eukaryota > Viridiplantae > Streptophyta > Magnoliopsida > Solanales > Solanaceae > Solanum > Solanum sejunctum. The sequence goes on along the minus strand of JAOTQJ010000049.1, from coordinate 26,943,717 downwards.
GCAAGTTGGCTCTATGAATGTTGGAGTCAACTCATCCAATAATTTACTTGCTGTCCTGTCCAAACCTCTTACTCTAACTTCTCCAAGAATGTTGAGCACTCCTATGATTCTTTCTGCAGAAATGTTCTCAACACTCTAAATTATTTTTGGGACGTTGTTAATGTTTGTTCTGTTAAGGCAATTTCTTTTGGGAGAATATGTCCTCTATTTTTTTTTGGAATGTAATATTGAGGTTTGTTCACCCTAAACTATGTTCTCTCTGACTCGGGCGCAATCCCCAACTGTTTTGGTTTGCATGTATATATTTGTTCTCTATACTTTTTGGTTGTGTTGTTTTTGATCCTTTTTTATTCTACCAAGGGGGAGAAAATGATAAACTCACAGGTCACATAAGAAAGCATGAAGAAGGGGGGAGCTTCAACCAAGGAGAAGCTTTCAACTAATAAAGCACACAGCAAGGGAGAGTAGTCAACTCCTTCAACAGGGAAGTCTCATAAGACCAGTTTCGTCAATTAAATGTCATTATCAAAAAGGGAAAAATTGTTAGAATATGATGATTTTGATAAATGAAATTGCAGGATTGCTCAAAAAGGAAAAGGAGACTAACTGCAGGGCCATAAGTCCAAAAAGTGATGAAAATTTTCTAAATCAAAAAAGGAAGAGGAAAATTGCAAGTGGAAATTGTAAAGGAAGGTAGACAAGAAATCAGAGGGAGATTATCCCGGAAAGAGGAAGCAAAATAAGTTAGCATGTTAGACAAGCAAAATATAAAGTCAACATTCAAGTAACCCTACAAATCCTTGATTGAAAGAAACTCCCTTGGGTCTGAAAGACCTCTGACGGCTATTTTTCAAAGTTGTTATCTAGTCACTCTCTCCTCTACAAAATGTGTAGAACTCTTGCTGAAAAACTAGCCTTTCATATTATCCTTCTACTTACAATAAAATACTGTACTCCTTGAGAGAACAGTCGTAAAAAGGAGAGCGAAAATACTCTAGATTAGTTATACAGGCAGAGGGTTTGTTTAAATTTATCTGCGAGTCAGACAGGTTTGAAAGAAGTTCAAAGTCTGCAAACATCAATTGTTCTTGAAGCTTTAACCTAAACCCAAGGGGACTGGAGTAGGCACCGCAACAGTGATCCGAACCCGTATAAAAATTCTCAGTCTCTTTTATAGTTCTTGTCTTTTTTTTATTATTGCTATCTGTGAACTAACTTGCAGGGTAGGTGATTATCCTACTGGAATAGTCGACTAAGAAAAGTATAAATTCATCCTCTCTCTTGTTTATCAATGAGGACATCGATGATGATGCCACATACTGCATTAGAGTAGCATGGATGAAATGGAGGCTTGTCTCTCGAGTATTGTGTGATAAGAAGGTACCGCTTAAACTTTAAAGGTAAATTCTACAAAATGGTGGTTAGGCCGTCTTTGTTATATGAGGTGGAATGTCGGCTACTGAAAAACTCACATGCTCAAAAGATGCATATTGCAGAGATGAGGGTGTTAAGATGGATGTGTGGACATATTGAGAGTGATAAGATTAGGAATAAGGTTATTCGGGAGAAGGTGGGAGTGGCCTCTGTGGCGGATAAGATGAGAAGAGTGAGACTAAGATGGTTTGAGCATGTGCAGAAGAGGTGTATCAACGCCCCAGTTAGGAGGTGTGAGAGGTTGGATCTAGGGGTCACGCGGAAGGGTAAGGATAAATCGAAAAAGTATTGGATAGGTAATTAGATAGGATATGCGCACCTTTATACCACCGAGTAACGAAAGGAGTGGAGATCGTGTATTAAGCTAGAAGATTAGCAGAGGTAGAATGTTGTATTACCTTGTTACGATTTTAGGTTTGTCATATGATTAGTCATGCTATTATAGTTATCTTGTTATTGCTCTTTGATTATTTTACTACTTTTACTATTTTTCTTGTAGAATTGACATTGTTCTTCGTTTTAGCCGTTATTCTATAAATATTTTTTTTTCTTTTACTTGGGCTGGATACATTTGAGCTAAGGGTCTTCCGAAAGTAACCTCTCTATCTCCATGAGGTAATGGTAAGGTCTACATGCACTCTACCCCTCCCCAGACTCTACTTTGCAGGATTACACTGGGTATGTTGTTTTCCATTTTAGAAGTTGACATTCACTGGAAGATGGTCATAAGTTGTGATATAGCTCGAGCCTTAGACCATCCAAAGCCATTTCCATCTTCCATCATTAACTCTGTAAGCTACCACAATCGGAAGGAAGATAACCAAGTGCATCTTGATAATATCCCTACCGGTCTAAATGGATCTGATTGCTACTAATGAAAATTTAGTATTCAGAATCTGATAGACCAAGATAAATTCAGCAATCCCACATCATTTACATTGCACATCACATCCATGGAAGAAATCGTCGAAAAGTTGACTTTGTAAAAACATAACATTACAGAAAGGAATAACCTGAAGACAAAGCCCAAAAGACAACTCATACATAGACAAATACGAGTTCCATACCTCCGCAGATTCACCTAAAGCAGCACGGGCTTGCCCTCTGCGTTTCCAGGCCTCACCAGCAGATGGATTTGATCGTATAGCCTGAAAAGCAGATAGTAGATATTTACAACAGGGGGTTGGAGTATTACCTCAATTGGTACTTAAATGGCCAAATAACTGCAAACCTTCGTAAAATCAGAAATAGCCGCATCAAGTTCTCTTTGAAATGCCAATGCCGTTCCCCTGCCAATAAGTGCCTCAGGGTACGTTGGATCTTGTAATAGTATCTGTGTTTTAATGTAGAAGAGAAGAAGCTCCATAAGGAAGTTCAGCATGCCACACACAAGTTTTCCGTTGAATCCATAATCAAACATGAAAAAGGGCAAAATAAAGCACAAGGTACATCTAGCAAACAAAATTAGTAAAATACCAAAGAGTGGTAAGGCTAATGCTAACCTGGTCAAAGATGGAAACAGCATTACTATATCTTCCTTCGTTAACCTGAAATCACCAGAAATATTGTTTTACACTTCTATGTTTGGTACAGAATGACGAGTGTAACAACTATTACTATGCCTCAATACTAAGCAAGTCAGGGTCGGCTAGATGAATCTTCATTGACCATATTTCTCAATTAAATGCAATGAATACATGAGTGAATATAATGTCTTAACAGGAAGATGGAGGAAAAAATATCATTACCTACAGACATATACTTAAGACAAGGAAGTTAATTTTGCTACTCAATACATGGAAATAGAAAAAAATAGTTTAACTCAGATCCTGGTTAATTACATACGCTGAATCTCGAAATCTGAATGGGTGCAATCTCTTTTGAAACTTATTTCAGGTAAGTCATATGTTCAGATTGCTAGTTTCCTAACAAACAAATTAAGTAATTAGGCACAATTTCCACAAGAAAATGGCATTGCTGTTCAACTTACGAAGGTAAAAAAAATTCTTTTTAAGAAAAAGAAAAAAAGGAAACTATTGTTGCAAGATAAAAATGTCTCGATCAACCTTAATATTTTAAATTGTATTATTAACCCAGAGATGGTTGATCTTTTCAAGAATATTATGTAGTTAAGGACTAATTAGGAAATATTTATAGAAAATCAGGGAATATTACAGTATAATAAAATATCCAATGTAATCACACACGTAGGTTTGGGTAGGATGGTGTGTATTGGAGACCTTACCCCTACCTTGTGAAGGTAGAGAGGTTGCTTCAAACAGACTCTCGGCTCAAGTATAGCATTTCAAAGCAGGTTTGAAAAGAAGTTATAGTAGCGAAGAATCCATGTAGGAAAGAACGGAGAAAAGAACGATAACACCAACAAACAAATAATACGATTATAATTGAAGCAAATGAAACATGTTATAATAAAAATCGAAGAATAAGATAATAATAATAATAATAATAATAATAATAATAATAATAATATGGAAAAGAAGGGGCAGACGACAGGTAAAGTGTTTCAAACTATTATCATGCCTCTCCCACATGAGAGCAAGACAACGCTCGACTAATCACTTCTCTCAAATATTTCTTCAGCCTACACCTACCTCTCCTTAGACCCACCATAGCACAAACCCTTGCATCTCCTCGCTAGATCATCTGTGCATCTCCTTTTCATATGCCCAAACCATTTCAATCTCGCTTCTCTCATATTGTCTACTACAGAAGTCGATCCTGCCTTGTCCCGAATATCTTCATTCCTAATCATATTCTCTAACTTTTTCCATGCATCCATCGGCATCGTCATTTCCACTGCCAACAAATATTAATCAAGTAGATTCAATTTTCTTATGTTATATCATGTGTATACACTATTTAAACTTCATTCGCTTGAGGGAGTAGCAAAATAAACATTTTTTCACGATTTCTCATCCTTGCTTTTTTATGATACAAAGTCCATAGAGCACATTAATAAATTTCAAATTACTCCTTCCCCTATGATCGTTCTCCAACAACTTTCTTCTCTTCTTCGATTCTACAAGAGACAACTTTGAGCAAACCCTCTACCCACTGACCAAGTAGGTGTTTCTCACCATGATATAGGTTCATTCATTGCTCCAATGACTTACTCCTTGCTTCCACATCATTAATAAAATCAGACTACGCTTTCAACCAGGGGTGTCAAATGGGCGAGTCGGGTTGAAATTGAGAATGTTAAAATGGTTCAATTGAAGATTCTTTCAAAATAGGTTAAGGCTTGAAGGAGTTGATTTTATTGTACTTGCACATTATCATGTGTTTTTCCGTATTAGTTGCTTCTTTTGTTCTCTCTCTTTTCCTTTCCCCTTTTTCATATCTAGTTTATTCTGCTTATGGGTTTTTGAGACAAGGGTTTCCGGGAAACAACCTCTCTACCTCTATGAGATAGTGGTAAGATCTGCGTACATTCTACCCTCCCCAGACCCCCACTTGTGAGATTCCACTGGGTATGTTGTTGTTTATGGTTATAGATTGTCTTAACACTTGAATATTTATCAACGAATACTTCCAGATATACGGCAATCGTTGATACTCTCTCTCAGCAACTAAAATTGCCCGTGTTGGTCTTTCTATTTTTATGGCAATCACGCTCCACTAATCCCTTCATCAGTCATCAGTCGTCGGTTAGACATCAACAAAGAAGAGTCTAAAGTAGTGTCTCGACAAGGCCGATCCTGTATGGTCATGAGTAGCCTCATAGACCACAGTTTGATCTACTTTAATCTGTTTCCTTATATTTTTATAGGCTTCAAGGTGAATTTGATATTTAGTACAATAATAACATTCTTCTAATGATAAATATATTTCCTTAGTTGTTTATTTCGATCAATTGGTGCAATTTTTGTTTTTATTGATAACATTTCAGTTACATGTAATAATCATGAAGGTAGTATACAACTTAAACAATATCTCATCAGTCATTCAAGACAACGGACTTGTAGAAACACACATCCTAATTGGGTGCTACTGTGGTTAACCAGTCTCTTCAGACTCCTTGTGAAATATCATAATCTGCATTATACCATAGTACAATCAAGGGATTTTTGGGCCTAACTACTATTGCATTACAACAGCATACACACACAAGCTCTTTTGTATGTGTGGCAAGAAAAACCCACAGCCGCAACCCTTTGGATCCCCACAGGGTAATACAAGTTTTTGGATATTCTAATGTAAAATAGGCAAGAAGTTCCTCAGATAGATGATTCAATTTAGAAAAACTACATTTTAAATCATGATATTCTATTCTTTTGGAAAAGCAAGCAACGAGATTGATGATCAGAGCAACTGCAAAGCAGAATATCAAGCCATCATCTCAGCCACATCTGAGCATCTACTGTTAAAGATACTTTTTCTAGAATTGAAATTTAAAAGGAAAACAACACATAAGCTCCCTAGTGACAATCAAGTCGCACTATATTGTTTCAAACCTAGCATTTGACGAAAGAATATGCACATGGAGCTAGATTGTCAATTTACCATCATTCTTTTGAATAACAATGGTGTCAGAACCAATCTACAGGAATCTCGAGTAGTCCAGAGGGTATCTACATCCTCCCATTGATGCAAATACCGAATAACTCTGTCCATTGCAACTTAGGGGCACAGAATAGACTCCATTAGCTTGAAGGAATAATCAAACTAAACATTCTCACAATTCTCCTCTTCTTTTCTCTTTTATATGCCACTGTAATACAGAGTTGTGAGACTGGAGAGAGAAAGAATGACTGGTTATCACAAACCTTTATTGACATCTAAAGTTTTAACAAATCAGAACTTACAATCAAGCATACAGCAAATATGATACTGAACTCCATAAACATAACAAATATAAGAATTAAAAATTAAAACCTAGCAACTAAAGACTATGATTTCTAAACACAGAGCTTAATTGTCCCAAACTTGGAACAAATGCAGTAACTTCCACATTAGTTCAAAAAAATAGAAGTGGAGTGTAATCAGCAAATTAAAACTGAAATAGGCAAAGTGAACATAACAGACATGAAAACTGTAGTAGAAAACCTTGTCTGCTATGCATGAGCATGGTAACCCAGTACCCAGCATATATGTCAATACAAATTTCATTTCGTTACTTAATTTGAGAGAAAATAATCTCACAATTTGAGACTTGAAGCTGATACTTCACATATATCAGAAGTTACAAATATATTGTTATTTGTATTTCAACAAAGAAGAATAGCATATAAATGATCAACCGCATTAACAGGAATTATCAATAGATGGACTAATTCTTCCTGTCTTCATTGTAAATATCACAGGATAGGCAATGTACCTGTGCTATTCCCCTTGACAATCGGAAATCAACATTAATTGACTTGGTCTTGTTAACCCTGGTAACACAGAATTTTTTGTTTCTCTTGCCTTCATCACTCAATTCAAGGTGAACGTCACATTTATTATTCAACTGACTGAGAATTTCCTGTAACTCATTTGGTTCTGACTGTTCACTTGATTCACTAGTTATTGCAGATGATTTCCTACTGTCTTCAGATGTATCACTTAACTCACTGCAAACCAGAGATGGATAACCCAATTTTTTGCAATTGTTGTTGGTTCCATTTGCTTGTCTCTCATGCAATTCATTTGGTTCATGCTCAATCTTCTTATGCTTTTTGGCACTGGAGCTATTTTGTAAACCAGAGGTATTATTTGGTTTCTCAGAGCTTTCTAACATCCCATTGCTGCATGCTTTAAGTTTCCCATCTGAGGCCTTACTAATATCACAAGTTTCAACAGATGTTGTAGAAACCAAAGGCCCAGTGTTGGACTCAGGGCCAGATGACTCCACCAAGTGATTGTCGCTGGAAACTGCAGTGTTCTGCTTTGCAATTTTGAGCAGCTCTTCAAGCTCTAACAGCTGCTTTAAGTCTGCAGACTGATGAACCGCATGTTCATACCCTTGCTCCCAAATTAAAAGAGCTTCCTCTTTCTTACCAAGAGCAGATAATGCATGTCCTAAACACCAAGTATCAAGTTACTTTGTTACATAATGCTTCAAACTCAAAAAATCAGTTAAGCATAAAGCTGCCAGTTTTTCAAGCTTAAAGAATATTGAAATTTCTGCAGCACATTCAAGAACATCCAGGGGAAACACACAGAAGTCACACGAGAATAAATGTCAACACAGATTCTTATATCATTATTTCAAGGGCCATGTTACACAGAAGAGACATAACTGTATTTGATCTTTTTATTTGACCCAAGGGTAGGAGTTGTTTCCATGATACAAGGAGGTCACATGCTCATGGCGATGAGATAGCCTTTATAAAGAAAGGTACTTAGGGTACTAAAGCTACGTACATAGACACAATACAGTCAAACCCTTCCCTGTAACCCGCGAGCATAGAATTCAACCATCTCCTCTGATGTAAATCTTGAGGCAGTAAGATCCACTAGTTATCGTCGTCTTTAGGTTGTATGTTCATGGCATTGAGGGGCCAAAGCATCCTGGATGCGAAAATCCCCGAGCTTAATCGACTTCGTCGTCCACTTGCTTTGTATATTTTGACTATTATTCTACAGCAAATTCAGTTACAGAAACCATGTTATGACACCACAAACCTTATTATGACTTTCCTTCTCCTAATTGATAAGGTTTATTACACATCTCACAACATCAAAGAAAGCAAATGTGATGGAACAAAAGAATTGGATCAATAATTAAATATAGTTTTTCCCCTTTCACTAATTCTTGAATGATTAAGTAATCCTACCAGGGTGATAGAATAATCTTCTGATGCCCTCTTTTATTTTCCATCCCTTTCCTTTTTAACCAAACATAGTGTATTCTAAAGCTAAATCATTTCAATTATACAATCTAAGATCACTATAGGATACAGAAAGAAGTATAATATGATCTTTATCAACCTCAATCAAGCTAAAAATGGCTTCTCGCATACATACTTCATTTAAATCTAACCATTATTTTGGTGCATACTTGATGATGGTTGTAAATTGAAAGGCATAAACGGAGAGGCGTGACAGTTCATTAGCTATACAAGAGCTTCATCCTACTTCTTGAAATTTCCAATGGTGCATGCTTGGAGAAACCAGGAAAAAAAATTACTCCACTATAGCCAATCACCTAAACTGGAAAAAGAACCCTATAGGAAATTGTAAAATTCAGAGTATAACACTTGGCTTCACAATCCTCTAGGGATTAGGGATGCCTGACCAGAAGATATCCATATTCAAATTTAACACTCCAAATGCAAACGTCAAGGGTTTCTATCGTTTTTCTAGGTCAAAGCAGTTAATTGGAAATGCAAGGGGCAAACGAACAGAACCTTTAAGTATATAAGCTTGAAGAAGCTTAGGGTCAAGCTGAAGTGCCTTATCACAATCCTTGATAACATGCTTGTGAAGCTCCAATTGACTGTAGCAAAACGCTCGGTTACTGGGAAAAAAAAACAGAACGAATTGAGCACATTTTAAATTCAAAAAAAAATCAGTTCATTCATAAATCTCCAAAAATCTAATAAAGGTCAGAAGAAACAAAAAAAAAACAGAGATAGAACAGCGAGAAACGTAACGGACCAAATGTCTTGAATGACGCAAGCTTCAGCAAGAAGTGAATCGAGAATTCGAATTGCTTTGGACCACTCCTTGGAGCTACAAAGCTTCACTAGTTCAATCCTCTCAGTACCTTTCGACGCCATCCGCGGCGGCTCCGATGGATCGGAAGCAGCTGAATTCATGGGATTGATTTTATTTTAATTTTTTGGTTTTCCAGTGAATTTCTGGTTGCGGCTGTAAAACTCTTCTCTGTCTTTTTTTCAGGGGTAGAAATGGGACTGAAAGAGAAAGGGGCTAAAATGAAGTGATAATAAAGAGATTAATTATGATGACACGTGTTCAATCGGCTCAATGCTTTTGAAGCACAGCACCCCCAGTTTCTCCGCCAATATTTGACCAGTACTCAAGATCCTTGTGAATTGTGCTTCACAATTTATTTATTTAAGCTAGTATATTAGTGTTCGGATTCGTAAAGTCAGGTCAATAATTATTTGGGATTGTAATTGGGTCTACAGACTGTTGCAGATTTTTTTTGCTATTTTAAAAATAGAGATATTATTTTTAATGTGAAGTAAATGTTAATGATCTTTTAAAATAAAAAGCAAAGAATTCATCATTTAATTAAAAAACATATAAAAGAAATTCATAAAATAAAATATTTTGACTCTCCAGATAATAAATGCTTATAATATAAAGACAGTATTGCATTCCTATCTAAAGTATTATGTAAATCTAGAAAAAATAAAATTATAGATTATGGGTGTTTGATATGGAGAAAAATATTTTTTTAAAAAAATATTTTTAATTTTTTTTATATTGGCTAGCTTATATATTTTAAAAAATATTTTTTAAATTAATTTATTTTTCTTAAATTTTACAAAAAATGATTTTTTAAAAAAAAATAAGGAAAATATTTTTTCAAAAACTCTCGTTCAATCTCTAATTTAATTTTTTTTATTCCATCACTGCCACGATCCCCCTCCCCTAAAACAATTACTATATTTTAAACAATAAGATGAGATTAAAAGTTTATTTTTAAAATAAATTAAAATTTTAAAAATTTCAATTTTTGACACCACCCCCCCCCCCAACCACCATACCAAAAAATTAAAAATTTTGAAAAAATTTACTCCAATCAATAGTTATTTGAGATTTTATTGAGTTTACAGACTGATGCAATTTTTTATTTTTTTTTGCTATTTTAAAAATAGAAATATTATTTTTAATATGAAGTAAATTTTAAGATCTTTTAAAATAAAAAGTAAAGAAATCACAATTTAATTAAAAATCATATAAAAAAATTCATAAAGTAAAATATTTTGACTCTTCAAATAATAAATGCACATAACATAAAGACAATATTGCATTTCTACCTACTGAGACTTTTTTCAATGTTCAAAATATTTGAATTGTTCAAAGTTCAAGGTTCAAGGTTGAAAGTGAATGTTTGAAACTTTTTCCAAATTTGTCTTTTCATTTATTGAATATTTATATTTCTTAGGAGATAAATTGCACTATATATTTATGTTTTTATAAAGAATAATAGTGAAAAATATGGTATAAATTTTATCTTTAAATATTTTTCTTAAATTTAATTAAAGTCGAACAAAGGAGATATTATGTAAATCTAAAAACAATAAAATATAGATTATAAAGATAAGATTTGCGCTCGTACATATTAAGGGAAAATTAAGTACAGATTGTTAAGACAATGAACTCTTTCCTGCATATTGCTGTAAATAAAATCTTTCCATTGGTTCATGTCAATTATTAACATCGTGTTACATTTGCAGAGAAAAAGAGAAATTACATTAACTTTTTCATGTTTAATAAAGTGAATAAGTGAGCACTGAAAAAAAAAAGAATGTCCTTTTAAAAACAAATTGCTTATTTTGTCCAAACCAAAAAATAAAAATAAAAAATCTAAGTAGCTTATTTTTATTATTTTTGCTTCAGTTTCAAGGAAGCTGCGATGATTTTATTCCATTATAATAACGGGTGACTTGGGAATTCTGATAACTACGAGGGGGTTATCTCCATTTAGATAGACTGTTTGACCACTTTCATTTTTTTTAAGTAAAAAAGTCAAAATATCTCTTAAAATCATGTGAAATAAGTAAAAATATATTTTATTTATAATTTAATTTAAAAATAATTTTTTAAAATATTTTTTGTCAAAAGATATTTTTACTATTGATACTTTGATCAAACAAAAATACTCTTGTTGTCACTAAATGGGTATTTAGTGAACGATGCTCTTTTTTATTATTTTTTTCTTTTTGAACATATTATGTTCTTGAAAAATGTAAAGATTTTTTTTATTTTGTTTCTTTTAAAATTATTTTAACTGATAAAAATATAAAAAATAATGTTTTATTTAATCTCATTTTTATTAACTAAAATAAAACATCATACCTTTGCAATAAATAATATCTGTCGTAAATATAAAATTATAGTAAATCTAACATTAATTTTTATTTAAATAATAATAAAAATAATATTTAAATTTTTTTGATATTTTTCTCAAATTAAAGTAGGATGAATATTTGCTAATTAAAATAATATATTAATAAAAAATAATGTATTCAAAAATAAAATAAATAATAAATTTATTTGAAAAGGGGTATTTTTTTCCTTTACATATAATGATCATTTAGCTGGAAGCATGAGGTAAAAATGAAATT
>JAOTQJ010000049.1:26919700-26930788 GCA_025642045.1 Solanum sejunctum | reverse complement strand
TTTTGTAATTTATGTTAAAAAAAATATTTTTAAAAATTTACGTAAAAAATTTATTTTTTTAAAAAAATTTTAATTTTTTTGTACAAATTATTTATTTTTTTTATTTTTTTAGGAATGCCACGTATTAAAATATGGAATATAACGTGTACACTTTATGTTTACATGGACGTATGTGGCATCTCAGTATTGATTGAAAAAATACGTTTCACGCGCTACGTCAGCAACTGGTCTGTGCCTACTTGTTCAGGAATTGCCAAGTTGAGGGTCCTACTTGTGGCACTATAAAAGTTTAAGTTCCAACTTACAAAATAGTGTCAAGTTTAAGGTCCAATTTGGGGTTTTACCCTTGAAAGAATTTGATTAAACTTGAAGTAATTTGATAAAACTTGACTAAATTTCAAAAAAATTGATTAAATTTAAAAAAATTTAACTAAAGTTGAAAATATTGACTAACTTTGCAAAAAATGATTAAACTTAAAATTAACTAACACTTCAAACATCAAAAATAAATTTCGCAAATAATTTTAACACTTATAATTGATAACGAAAATTAACATAAATGGAGGCAATGGTAGGAAGACAATTAGGTTAACAAATAATAATAATTTTAGAATTAATATCAAATAATAATAAATATTATAAATAAAATAATAAACAAAAAAAGATAGAGAAAATGAAAATTGGGCTTGGCAGGCCAAATTCAAATCTGTCCACTTTATAAAATGAATTGTGCCTACTCAGCCCCTCCCAATTGGCCCATTTGCGGCCTTTTTGAACCAGGAACTGGGACGACGAGCTGAGGGAGAGCTTTCACCAGCACCAAGAGTTCCGTCTTCCTCAACTAAGAATCTTTAATTTCAAGACCCTCAAAACCAAATGAGTTTCTTGGAAATTAGTTGGAAGGTCTTGTGAACTATGTGAACTTTGGAAATCAAGAACGGCTATCCAAATCGAGTCAGTTTTTTGCTAGGGTTTTCCAAAATAAAAAATGGCTACTCCAAATTTGGGGAAAAGGGCATATATATATATATATAGGAATTTATAGGGTTCGAAAGTAGGGTAGAAATTAGGGCTAATTTCCGTTTTCATCCCTAAATTCTTTCCTATTTTCGAATCCAAAAATCCCAAAAGAAATATAGCGGCTGTTGGGACGAGGGGAGGTGAACGACTCGATTTCGAGCAGGGACGAAGGAGAGAGGATATGGTGACACGTATATACAAAAAGGGGAAGGAACCGTTGAGGGATTTGGATTTTAGCTGGTTCATTTGCTGATTTGCTCCCTGGTTCATGAAGAAGAAGATGACGGGAAAGGGAAAAGCACGCGTGTGTGGGAAATGAGGGAAATGGGGAGAAAAGGAAAAAATTGGGGGCGCCACATGTGTTTACAATGTATCTATATAATAGTGTATACAATAATAATAACATACCCAATATAATTTTACAAGTAAAGTATATAATAATGTATGTGTATAATATAAGCTGAAAAAAAAGAAATTGGGCCGGGGACATATGTTTTTGGGTTGGACTTAAGATTTTTGGGTCAAATAAAAGCTGAAAAAGAAAGAGTCCAAAGGTATAGGGAAATTGATTTAACAATTATCCAATTGATTGTAATTTCAGCTAACTAAATGTAGTCAAATTGAATTTGATTGACTAATTTGACTATATGATAAATTATATAAATTAATTAAAGAGCTTTTAATATTATCAATATGAGATAATTAAGAATAATAATTCCTAAAATAAAAAAAAAATTATTTGAGAAAATATTTTTTGTATTTTTGAAAGTTAATTATTTCAAATTGTTAAAATTAAAAACTCAATAATTGATTTATATCGTGAAGGGTAAAAATTGAATGTCAACAACTTTATATATATATATATATATCATGTCAAATTAAGTAATATGTTAAAATTGCCCTTTCTATTCTTATGTATTAAATATTTCTCTTAATTCTGTTATTTTATAAGATACAAAGCTTTTAACTTTATATAGTAATAATATTGTTTTGTATTGTTTTTTAAAATAAAAGTAAGCATTAATCTTAATTAACAAGATGTTAGCCTTTTTTTTTTCAACATGTTCACTTTGATGTTATTGTAAAAATTTTATTTATTTATTTGAAATTTGAGTTGTTTAATTTAAAATTTTAAATATTTTTAAAAAAGTAGATAATTTTGTACTTACTTTTACCATCTTCAATGTTGTTTTAAGAATTAAGATCATAAACTCACTATAATAATTTTTTGAAGCCTTAATTTTTTGGGATTAAAAACAAAGTTTCACGAGCTTCATCTTTGAGCGACTCATAATAAATAAATAAAGTTATTTCTAATGACCAGACTGTATATGTTCTTTTATCAAAATGCATATAACTTATTTTTTTTTTGTCATAAAAAATTTAAATCTTCATCCTAAATTACATATGCCCCATGATAATTTTCATTAGAAAATATTTATATAAATGCGTCATAAATTTGCCAAATTCTTGCTAGGCTGAGCTCTGAATAAGCAAATATTAGTAGCACATGATTTTGTTTGTATGCAAGTGGAGCAAAAGATTCCCAAACAAAAACAGAGCTTTTGCCTAGCTCAAACAAAGAAGACAAATTATATTTAAATTTGAAAACAAAAGATTCAAGTTCGACGACCAGCTAAAATCTCTTATGGACTCAGGCCCTACAATTACCACTCATTGGTGTTTTTCTGCTTCCTTGAATTAAACTGTTGCACACTTCCTTCCAACGTTAAAATAAAATTAAAGTAAGAATTCATATAATCGATTTCAAATGAAAGATTTATTAATTGACATGTATCCATTATCATCATTTGAAATTTGTGGAGTTTCATTCTTAGGATAGCAAAGCAAGAAATTAACTTTGTACATGTCCCAAATAAATTCCACCACCAATTAGAGATGGAATCAAGATTAGGAGTTTGAAGGTTCTAAAGAAGAAAAATATTAAATTCGTCTGAACTGTCGAATCCTCACTTAGCTCAGCCTCTGCCAACAACTAGTAGTAATTATTTATCAATGGAAATATCATAGCGTATATGCCTAAGCAAGACCGGAATAGCAATATCAGGTGAACTCAGCTGCGGCAGATGTCCATCTGTCGACATCACCTCCACAATGGATTCACCTCCGAGGTTCTGGTGAAGGTATTCGGAGACAAACACAGGCACAGCCAGGTCCTTCATGCTCTGAATTATATGACAAGGAACAGTCACATGAGGCAACATATACCTCAAATCACTTTGAAATATAATTTGTAACACACTTAATGCTATGTCTGGTCTCATGTTGAATAATGTCCTGCTGAATTCTTGTACAGCAACAGAGTCCATGTCCCCTCCTACAGCTAAAGGTGCAAAACCATTACACCATGCCTTGTAATTTGATCTCATTGCTTCAAATAATTGATCCAGATCTTCCTGTTCGAATCCTCCATAATAGTCCACGTCGTTCAAATACCTAATTAAAAATTTAATATTTTTAATTTGAAGGTAAAAAATTAAAAAAAGAAAAAGAACATATCAAAATTTCATAGAATTAAATATCTCTAAGCCAAATAAAAAAAAGGATCCAGCACACCATTGTAAGTAATAAAGAAACCTAAACTGTAATGTAGACAAGTGACAACCAACATGTTCAATAAGAAATTAAAAGAATATTAGCTAATACTTACCAGCTGAATTATTTGTTTAAATTATTATAGTAAGCCAAAAATTAAATTCAAAATTATTGTACTAATATCTATTTCGATTGGTTGACTGCCTAAACTTTTAACTTATTTCAGTTACTCGATTTGTAGTCCTTTCTTATTTTCCCCGAAAAAAATACACTTTTTCTATGACTACTCTACATTTAAAGTTTACTAGTGAATAATTTTATGTAGAAATCCTCCATCCATATGTTACCAACTTGAACATCCATCCATCGTTGGAATCAGAAGAAACTGATCCGTCCAATGCTTTTGACCTTAGCTTGTTCCAAAAAGATCTCATTTCATACAAAGAACTTGAACATCATAGAAAAAAATCCTAACTAACCAGTCAAGTGAGGAGTCTGCTTACCCATTCCCCTTTCCCTAGGATGGAATGCACACACTACTTTAAAGTTTAAAATGATGAATATGGTTATTGTATTTGTTGGTAAAATAGCTGTAAGAATAACAGTGCTTATGAACATCAAAAATTGAAACAAGTAGAACTAGTCAAACGTGAATAGCAGTAAATAGTAATAAGATAAAGTGAAAAGATGAATAAACCCAACCTTGGAGAACCAGAAACGGCGACAATTTTGATGAAGAGATCGGGACGTGTAACAGAAGCGATGGCGCCAATCATAGCAGAAACAGAGTGACCGACATAAATGCAACAAGGAATTTGTAGTTCTTCCAAAATAGCGATCACATCATAGGCGTATCCTTCTAAGGTTGAGTACCTTTCAAAGTCAAAGTAGTCTGGGTTGGTAGTACCAGCGCCCATATTGTCAAACAAAACAACCTTAAAATCGTCAACTAGATGAGGAACCAAATGTTTCCACACAGATTGATCTGTTCCAAACCCATGAGCTAGGACTATGGTTCGATCCCCTGTTCCTAAAATCTTCACGTTGTGTGCTTCTTCAACAATCCCCATCGTATAATTGAATTGATTTGTGTTTTTTGGTGGCCTCGTACGTTGTTTCTGTTGGGGAGGAAAAGTGCGGACTTCTTACAACTCTTTAATGCTTTGTTTGGGTCGAGTCCGGAAAAATGAGAGCTAGGAGGACCATTAACCACATGTTTTGGTGTCGTATTGTTCTTTGCTGATGAGCATATGACGGCTATATATTTTAGAAAGGATAATAACCCAAATGGACAATGTTTTGCATTTTGTTTGCAAATTTGGGCATCTGATGTCTGTTTATATTATTTTTTATTTAGAAAAGAAATGACCCAAATGAACAATAATTTATTAGTTAATCATTGTTGATGCAAAGCTAATAAACTACTCTTTTTATCTCAAATTATTAGACGTTTTTTACCTTCATTTTATGTCACAAGATATTATCTCTTTATTAAATTAAAAAAAAAAAGTTTGAGATAATAACTTTCAAAATTTATAACACATAACTTGAGACGGAGGAATTCAAAATAATTTTAAGCAACACTTTCTATTAGTCAATTTTGCTTCCTTTTTCTTAAAAAAATATAACTATCCTAGCATAAGATTAATATTTAGAGATATATACTCAACAAGAGGAATGATGAGAATCCTGCGGGGGTTAGTAAAAGACTAGGCCAATGGGGTTCCACCTCAAACAAGAGAGATCAATCCAATCCTTTCTGATCACTGAAGAAATGTTAGCTCCTTTACTAGGCAAGAATGAAATTATCTCGATTCGCTTCGATTTTTTTATAGCTAAGCTAAGAATAGATAGAAAAGGGGAGCCGCTAGGCGAGAGGGCTAGACACACCTGCATTTATACTTATCCTTTATAGCACGCTTAACGGCTCACTTTATAAATTAATCCTTCTTAACCTGTTGTTTACAAATATACATAGATTACTCTGAACATCATAACAGTAAAAAAACAAAGATAATTAATATATGTAGACGATGCTGGTAACTAACCAAGTCTAGTAATAAAGAATCTCTTGTGATTCACCCTCAAAGAGTTCACTACTCAAATCAATTAGTGACTCACAAACTATTGGGGGTTATTTGTGCGCTATCGTCGTATGTTCAAAAAAATAAAATTGGAGCTCTTCCAATTTGCCAAATGTTATCATTTTTTTCTTATAAAGCGACAAATGGAATGACGTGAAGCACCAATGACTGCTTTGTTAGAAGACAAAAGTGACTGGTACTAGCAACTTACCATTGCTAAATGACTAAAAGAACCATAAAATAATTCCACGATAATGATGGGTTGGCTCTTTATATTAGCGTGTTTTTTTTTATATAAAAACACGGAAAAGATTATATTATTGCATAAATCAGAAGATGTCTCGTCAAACTATAAATCAAACTTTTTTAAAAGAAAAGGAAAAAATGATGGAACCAATCAAAAATTTCAATTTATTTATTAAAAATACTTATACTTTAAAAATATTATTAAATAATTATATGATACTTAAAATAGTAAATTAAAGTATCCTAATTTATTAAAAGCTATACTGAGATAGTAAATTAAAGGTATATTCAAATACAAACCTATTAAAATCATATAGCTATAAATAATAAATAATTTTTAAATATAGTATATTCAGGTAAATTTTCTAGTGAAGTGTCTAATTTGGGGAACATCTCTTAAGAAACTATCATTTATAGAAAATAAAATATATTTTAGTAATTTAAGAATCATAAATATTTTTTTTAAAAAAATCTGTAATTTTTTTAGTAATTTCTTGATTAAATAAAATTCTCTTTAAATAAAGGTAAAGTTAGAAGAACGTGCATTTTTAATAATGTGAACCATCATTTATTTTAAAACAAATTAAGTAGTTTAAACTTTGGTTATTTTTGGAATGGATTAAAGACATATTTTCCACTCCTTAAGAAAAGTCAAAGTGACAAGTTTTCAACAAATTTCTCAATTAGGTATTTTTCATTTTTTGGTTTGCTTGTTTAGGCTCAATACATAAATTAATCTAAAGCAAAATTTTAAGTTAAACTTAAGTTTTCAAAGTGCACAAATAGACAGTCAAACTTGCTTATTTTTTATCAAGTAGGCACAGTTATTCAGCAATTCATGTGAGTAAAATACACTCTTTATGACATGAATTTTATGTCCATTCCCACTATACCATGTTATAAAGTTATTCTACCTATTTATATTTATTTTAAAAAAATGTCACATCATCAATACTATTCCATCTATTTATAGTTTAAAAAAAAGTAAAAAAATATTTATGATTGATCAAAATAAATTTGTTTTACTAAAAATTCAAATTTTATAAATTTAAAATTTTTACTCAAGTCCTCGTTTTAAATGCTTAATTATATATTGTGCCCTTGTTTTAAATGCTTAATTATTCATAAAACTCTACCCAAACAATTTATTGGAACTGCACAATTATTTTCACAACAAACAACACAGTCGAACTAAAATGACAATTGAGGCTTGCACAACTATTGATTTTCCTAATGAAATTGGATGGGAAAAAAATATGGACCTGAACCTAATTATAGTTATACCCAATTTTCATAACTCACAACTCACAACTAACCATCTGTATTAATTTGGAATCGTACATATCGTCATTAATTTTGGCTTCTAGTTCATATCGTCCTTTAGTTCTTGCATCATTAATTAGCTAGGAGTATCAATTTATATCTGTAAACCGTGACGTTTAATGAGTGAGTAAAATGAGAATTAAATAAAAAGCTTAATAAGTCAATAACTGTTTAAATTTATCGAAAAATTTCATTTAAATATTTGAATTAACCACATGTATCGACCCCAGGGCAGAGTTGGTATGAGGACGAGAAGGTGTCTACTTACTAACCAGATTTGTCGCGTCTATATATATGTGATATTAAAACCCCAATTTTGTTACTGTCCTCTCTATCGGTAACAAACTCGATAGCTTATGATTGTTATGACCATTTGTGTTTTATTTTCACTTTTTTATCGGTTCCTCTCGTCTCGAATCACAATCTAATTGGAAGAGGTATATTTACCATTCGAACAACTTTCTCTAATCATGTATTTGCTTTCTGGAGTACAAAAGAGAAGGTAATACTGTAACTAATTAAGTTATGGTCACTTGAGATTGGATTTGAAGACGGAATTAGTCAAGCTTAGTGTTACGGCCTTAGAGTTTTGTGCTAAAAACTCCGTACGGCGCTAGACAGCATTAGACAGTTGGCCTGCGAAATTAGCTAACCTAGCAAGTCTAGCGAGTCTTGTAGCCAAGGATCTACAGAGAACGCCTAAGCTGCACGGGGCGGACGAGTGATGGCGCCTGTCGACGTGCGTTGGGCACGTCTCCGCGAAAAAATTTGGCAAAATGGGCGCAGGGCGTATCATTAGGCTCTTTTAAAAATACTTTTATCACAACTCCGATCCTAATTATCATATACAAAATTCGTTCAGACTTACTAGTTATTACCTACGATGTATGGTAAAGTACAAATTAAAACAAATCCAAATGTGGAATATAATATTCCAGCCACTTTTTATCCATCATCAATGTATAAATATGGGGACCATTACTCAATAAGTTTCTAGTATTTTTTGCTTTTGGGATGATATTTTTTGAGGCGAGAATTTTTTGAAAATAATTTCTCTATCTTTAAGAGGTAGTGATAAGGTCTGCATATATTATTTTACCTTCCCTAGACTCTACTTTTGAAATTTTACTTGGTATATTATTGTTGTATTACTCCATAAGCTCCGAGTGCCTTCCAAAATATTAATGGAGAAAAGAAGAAAATTCAACGGACCTAAATGTTTAGTGGCTTTCATGGACCATAAAAAGACTAGCAAGAAGAAAGCTGAATTCGACGTGTGAGCTTAATCACCACACTAATAAGTATCTCTAGTTGCTATCAAGTGTATATATACTTGTTTAGTCAACATGATGAAAAAGAAAGAAAGACTTCAATGATAGCCAGATATTCATGACACATAGTTTATGAGTTCACATAATAATAATTGAGTTCATAATTTTAATAGATTTCTTAATATATATACTATAAGGTATAACTAAAAATTATCGAATTCACGTAAACTCTTAATCGAGCTTCTAGCTAATTCCTTACAGTAGGCAAAATAATGACTTGATAAAACATATATATTTTTATCTTGATGATATTTTGTTAGACTATATACGTAAATAAACTCCTATAGTACCCGCATTGTTAATATGTCAAGAGGTTGTACACGAAATACTTTATCACACGTTTTGACTTTTGTTTTTGTTGTTTGTTCACAAAAGTTTTAAACAAATCGAATGTTAAATTAACATACACATATTCTAGGCTTTAATAGGATTTAATTAAGCAGCATTAATATCATGAGAAATATGTCGAGAAGCAACACGGGAATAGTAGCATCAGGTGCACTCAAATGCGGAAGATGACCTTCCGTTGAGATGATCTCTACAATCGACTTACCGCCTAAATTTCTGTGTAAATATTCAGAAACAGTCACTGGCATCGTCATGTCCATTGAGCTTTGTACGATATGGCATGGCATAGTGACGCTGGGCAGAAAATGCCTTAGATCAAACGTAAAAACAGTGTGAAAAACACTGAGTGCTATGTCGGGTCTCATATTGAATAAGGTTCTGCTGAATTCTTGTATTGCCACAGAATTCATGTCACCTCCCACCGCTAATGGTGCAAATCCCGATACCCATGCCTTGTAGTTCGACTCCATTGCTTGACATAGTTGCTCTATGTCTTCCGCCTCGAATCCTCCGTAATAGTCATCCGTATTTATGAACCTATATAAAAAAAACCATGTATGTCAATTAATCACGGGAAAGAAGAAAAAAAGACACTTTGATATTGTATTCTACCTTTTTTAAAAGAACTTTTTGCCCCTAGCCACTACAAAAATAACTTGTGATTTTTTTTAATAACAATAAAAGAAATAAAGTAGATTGATTTGGACAATATCTAATTACACGTTTTAGAGGGAAAAGAAACTCGCATTACAATACTAGGAGATACTTTCTCCGTTTCAAAATAAATTTTACCACGAAAAATAAAATTATTTCAAATAAATGTATCTTAGAAATTGAAGACAAAAATTAGTACTACATTTTTTTTATTTTAATTTTTATGATGCACTATTTTTTTAATTCGTCTAAGAAGGATGTCACATTTTCATGATTTCTTGATTTATAACCACATAAACTATATATTTAATAAAAATTCTTTTTAAATTTTGCAATAATTTAAATCATAGCACATAAATTGAAGGAAATATATATATATATATATATATATTTCAAGTATTCTCTTATACCTATCTTCTTAACAAGGTTCAATATTTAAGAGATATTTATTAAATTATCTTAGATAGTTCATGAACTACACATTATATTTATTGATTTGTTAATGAATATGACACTTATTTTAGAAGGAAGAGAGAACGGTTAAAATAAAACTATGAAATCATTTGACTATTAACAAATCATATAATCCTTTCTGAATAGGTACTTTATAGGGTTATTATAATCTAAGTTGAAGTGAATTTACAATTCTGGTGGGAAATGGGATCAATTTATCAAATTACCTTGGCGAAGCTGAAAGAAGGATAAGTTTGGAGAAGAGATCAGGACGAGAAATAGAAGCAACAACACCGGTCATAGCAGACAATGAATGACCTAAGTATATGCAACAATTGATTTGAAGTTCCTCCAAAATGGCAATTAAATCGTAGGCATAACCTTCAAGGGAAGAATATCGATCAAAATCGAAGTAATCAGGATTTGTCGGACCAGCACCCATGTTGTCGTAAAGTACAACACGATATTCATTGACGAGGTAAGGGACAAGCTGTTTCCAGACAGATTGATCGGTGCCGAAGCCATGGCCGAGTACGATGGTGTTTTCGCCTGAACCCAGAACTTTAACGTTGTGAGCTTCTATAACGATTCCCATGTTTTTGGTCTGATTTTTTTGCTTTCCAATTTTCTGACTTAAAAGGCGTCAACTCGCCGACTTTATGGAAAAAAAGGGATCGAGTCGGAGGAGAGATGGCCGGTGATTATTGATTTTACGTTCACAATCATGATTTAGTATTGTGAGAGTGCTAATTAATTGAACGGTTTTATTGACCAGTAAAATTTGATAATATGAAGAAATCAGGAGTTAATTAAGGTACTTTGGTAAAGTAACATTTGTTTGTTTTAGTATGTCAATAAAGTCGCTCGCATTTTACCTACTATATAGAAGGATTGGTGAGATACACGAATTCAATATATATTATTTTATTTATTTTTATTCGTCTAACAGATAAAATTAGAAGAGAAAAAAATATTTTTATAATTTTTAAATATTTATATTTTTAATTATTATAATTTATAATATTTTTTAAATTTAATTTTCAAGAAGTACATGTTATTACTCCCTTTGGTCT
>JAOTQJ010000049.1:26892817-26905264 GCA_025642045.1 Solanum sejunctum | reverse complement strand
TTGTAATTTTTTGTAATTTATGTAAAAAAAATTGTAATTTTTAATTTTTTTAATAATTTTTTGTAATTTATGTAAAAAAAATTTAAACTTTTAATTTTTTTTGTAATTTTTTGTAATTTATGTAAAAAAATTATCTTATTTTTTCATTTTTTTAGGAATGCCATGTGTAAAATTGGAATGCCATGTGTACAACTTTTGTTTGCGTGGAAGAACGTAACCTCACAGCATTGGACGAAAAAAACACGTCAGCGCGAGTGTAACTCATGCGCTTAGGCTGCTTGTACCTTCTACCTACTTGTTCAGGAATTGTTAAGTTAGAAGTCATATTTGTGCAAATTGAAAGTTAAATTTCAACTTGTAATCTATTGCCAAGTTCAGGAGCATATTTAGGTATTATGCCTTACGGGAAGCTTCCTTTTTATTTTCAAAAGAAGGGCATGAGAGAAAGGAAACAAGAAAGGATCAAACCACCACCAATTCTACGAAAATTCAAATATCTCATCAATTGAGCTACTAAAATAAAAAAAATTCAAAAATAATATTAGTTGATTTTGAACGATATTTTTTGTTTCTAACAACTCAAAAGGCCAAAAAAAGGAAATAGATTACGAATTTGTAACGTATGGAAGATCAAAAACTTGTTGATTCTCAACTTTTTGGAAAACGACGGACGAGACAACGTATTTGACGATTAGGTGAAAGTAAAATGACTCTGACGGGCCAAAAAACTGGAGCATAAATGGACTAGGTTTAAGATACTATTAATGATAAAGAGGGGCAATTGTAACACACTTTAATTTTATAAATATTCATGGGAACAAATTTTCCAATTATGTTTAGTGTCGTAACAGAAACATAACACCGACGACTAACTTACTTAGTGAATGTCATTTTCCATAACAACTTTAGTTTCTTCTTTCTTTCATACGTTTTTGTTCGTTTCTTACTGTGATGTTTGGACTAATTTTAGTATGAAATGTATTTTCTTTTAACTACAAAGAACTGTACTTACACGCAATAGCTACCAATGTTTTTTTTTTTTTTTAAAAAGAATAATAATAAGAATAGCTGAAATTAATCCTAAAATATCTTGGTAAAACAAAAAAAAGAGCTCCAAAATAAATCATAAAATTATTATCATATAATTAAATAATTATAAATAAAATAATATCACATAAACACTTATTATCAGATCTTTTCCTTCGAACTTATCATGTCATAAGATTAGACAATATACTCCCTTCTAACATTAAATGGAAAATAGCTTTTCTTGTTAATCTAATATGAAACAAAGTATTGTACAGCTATAATTTTTAAATACAAAATACTTGCTAATATATCATATTTCCATAAATATTTATTTCAAAACAGTGTCAACGTGAACAATAAAAAAAGTTAAAACCTTTTTTTAATATTATCTTTTAATATCAATTATTCTAAAATTAAAAAATACATATTTTAATAAAAACACACGGTCCAAAATAATTGTCAAGTTAAATAATAAAAAAAATTAATTAATTTTTTCAACTTTACCCTGTTAACACAATTATTTCAAAATTAAAACGAACGTAAATAGACATAAGTTTATCTTTTAATATCAATTATTCTAAAATTCTAAAATTAAAAAACACATGTGTACTAAAAACACTTGGTCCAAAATAATTGTTAAGTTAAACGATAACAAAAAATTAATTAATTTTTTCAACTTTACCCTGTTAACACAATTATTTCAACATTAAAACGAACGTAAATAGACATAACTTAATAATTAATTTTTTTAAAGGTCGTAGACAACCAGAAAAACCAAAGGAATATTAATTTATTTAGCTTTCCAAATGAGTCATGAATTTTTAAAAGAGAAAAAAAAAATGAAAACTTGGACAGAAGTACCTAACGCTAAATGTCCATTAATCGGTATATCGGAACTTGTAAATCCAAAGAAGCAATACGTAAGAGCTTGTCCTTTACCCCAATCATCCAAGAACCACCACTTGAAAAATTATGCATGCGAGTTATATTTCTTAAAAAGGTTTTCCAAGAAAATAAAACACAAAGGAACAATAGAAACAACATCCAACGTAGACTAATTGCTTATTCAGAACGATCTTATTATTTAACTAAAATTAACGAATTTAGTGTTGTAAATTAAGGGACGCCCTGACGATTAATGTTATCAGTAGCAGAAAGCTGAGCCTGGGCAGATCCACCACCAGAGAGTGTCGGAGCATCAGTCGAACTGGCAGCACCACGTCCAGGCTTTACTTGTTGATGGCCTTGTGTTCCATATCCCTTTTGCTTGTAATCCTCCAAATCCTTATACTGTGTGTATGGACTTGTATCAAATGGCAATTTACTCTGATCTATAGACTCCTGGTTACGATCTGTTTGCTTCTCCATTTCTTTCTTCTTTTGATCTCTATCTACTCTCTCAATTCAATCTTCGAATTTGCAGTTGTTTTTGGCCTTTTCCAATGCTTTCATCATACATATATATAGGTTTTCCTGGTAATGATAAGGTGTTGACGCGTGTTTGTTTTCGTGTCAGGAAGTTGGATGAGGTGGAAGCATTTCCATATGCAAAGCTACGTCCATGTTCAACCAAGAAACTTAAGGAAATCTGCTCCTCTTATATATTAATTATTTCGAATTTCAAATTTATTGATGAAGAATTAGAATTAAACTTCAGATTTATACTTGACATGGTTATCATTACAAAAATTTACTTTGTAATATAGTCTCTGTTTTTTAAGGGAAATTTATTAATCAATTAGAAGCTATTTGTCTAGACATTTTAGTTTTATTTTTTTTAAAAAAATCAATATTTGAAACACGTAGGCTTAAATATATCATAAATTTATGTGATTGCAAAGACTTGAAATATAGGATCCTACTACAACATTTGTGTGGTCATCACTTTATTCACCAAGACTAGAGAGTACAATATTACGGGTGAAGTGATACAGATCTATATGAACACTGTAGGTATGAGTCAACACTTTCGTGAAGGATGTTATACGTTTAGAACATGAGTAAATGATTTTTGTATCAGGATGTTCAATAATTGATGTATATATCAAAATATCTATATTTAATTTATATATTCGAAAAAGTTCTCCGACGAAGGGTGAATGGCACAACTCATTCAAACTCCTAGGGAGCTACAACATTAAATTACAAAAGAATTATATTAACACCACTTCGAGACATGTACTTGTTTATTCATCCATTTCTTGATCCCTGATCCACTTTGTGGCAACCCATTTTTCACCTCGGATTACTGCACAGCTCCCGTGAAGAGATGTCTGCATAGAGACTTACAAATGTGAGTAACTGCAGTATGACATCATGTTGGTAATCAGTAGACAGTAGCGTTATAACCAGTAGTAGCCACAGAAGATGAAGCAGCAGCAGAAAATGGAACAGTAATACAGGGCATACTACAACCAATATTATAACCTTTTCAATCAGTATCCGTGCAATGGGGCAGTACCTAATAGGGGCTTCCATTCATACTGATTAACCACAGTTACAAATAAAGTTAATTTTAGCAGCACCACAGCAGACCTCTTCAATAAACATCTTCATAGCATCATGAGTTACTATTGATCAAGAATGGTTCTCACAGAAAGGAAATAGGAATACACACAGTGAGCCAAACAATAAGATCAAAAGACAAAACATATAGAAATATATGGGAAAGATGTAAGCCTTTCTTAACCTTTTTTTATCTTAAATTTTGTGGGTAACTATCAATACATCTAAATTCTGCAAGAATCACAACTTTCCACATGTCTGTTATGCTGCGATGCTAAAGGGTGCAGAAAGCTCGTCTTGCACTCCAACTACCTATAGCTGATAATCTTCAGTTGTTACAAATTTTCGTAACTGCATCATTCAACTCCACTTTATACTATTCATCTTCCATAAAGTATAAGGCGAAAATTAGTTCACAATATGTGTGGCTTGCAGCATGGCTGTGATGCCCAACCCCCTTTTCTTTTCTAAATATCAGAGATCCTCGGAACTAGTGGCGCACCAGCTCAGAACTTGATAGATAATGGGCCCATCCCCCAAGGATCAAACCTTTCTTGTATGAAGATAAATACAAGGATAACACTGAAATCTACAAGAAAAACTCACCGGATCAATTGTACCATTTGGAAACAGTGAGTAGAACAGTAGTCCATCCCCTCTACGCGGCTTCACTTTCAGACCAGTACACTTGCGGAAGTCATAATTAGAATCCATATTCTGCCCACTCTGTAAATTAACCAAAGGACGGATTTACACAACGTGAGAGGTAGAAACATAATAATAGTCCATGAAAGAAAACAACTTTGGACTCACCTCGAAAGGGAACATGGTTTCTCCACCTTCTTCCACATCAGATAAATACAATAAAAAGGATGCAACCTAAATGAAAGTTCATTATTTTAGTCTGGACACAGGACGCCTGAAAATAATCATTACTCAAAATTAACTGCAACTTGAGATAAATTTCACATGTCAAAGTTCACAAACTTTATAGAGTCTATGGTACACAAGCATGATTCCGTAAGATCCATGACAAACATCAGAAGTTTTTCATCAAAAGGGGGAAAAAATGGGGATGGATGTAAAGAATAAAACTATGTGCTTATTCTGGGTCTTCCCCACTTGTGGGATTCCACTGGATATGTTGTTGTTGTTGCTTCTTGTTTTGGGTCTGGCATATTAGAGTGTAGTCAAGAAACAAAGGACTAACAAGAGGAGTGTACAGTATAATTTCTGTGTGTTTAGTCAAATATAAAATAACAGCATAGAAGCAGGAAAATACTAATACCAATTCTCTCCAAGTACACAAATTCACACAGACAACGGAAAAAAGACCATTCTAGATTTGGAGATATTTGTTCAATTTGGAATAAAGCTTTGAATTTTTTGGAAATCGAGACCATTTCACACACACACACAAAAAAAGGCTACAGACAGTTCCACAAAGTGATAAAAATGGAAGGAATGATGTACACAGCTTGTTTGTGTTAGACTAATCGAGCTACTAGAAAATTAGCTAGTCAATTAGAAAAGTTAACAGCAACAATTTACTCAAAGTAGATCGTGCGTACTCTTTGGCTCTTCTGAGGACCATATTGAGAAGGATCGAATGCATCATAATGTGAATGATAACCCTGGCCGATTTCATACCGCAACACATTAAATGCCTGAAAAACGCACAGGTCAACAAAATCAAGTTAAACAGCAACTATGATCACATTAATCCATACTTGGTGCTCTCATTAACAGAAAAATTATTTACAATCAGTAAACGATTAAGATAAATTTAAGATACAAAGGGGTTAGCTGTTAGCAGCCTGAACAGTTATCAATTATCGGATGCATAACGTAAATAGCATGCATTATTTGCATCATCGCGTTTAACTCAAAATCCTAGGGCAATTGAGCAAATATCGCGGAATCCAGATATCAATTTCAGATAATACTCAGAAGCCAGATTTCCCCAGTTATAAATTAAAGTACACAACAGCTAAAGGCGATCAGCTTCTCTAACTTTCCTGTTAGAATGCGTGCATAATGTTGCCTCATGGGTGTCATTTAAAGGTCTCTTGTTAGAATACATATAGGCTACACCATAGCTGAATAAATCATACAGAAGACAAAACAAACTGTCTACTACATTGAATGAGCTCTTTTGCATAAGTAAACTTGGAGCAAAGAGAAATCCCAATAGAAATATACATAGGATCTTTCACATGCTTCAAGCTAAATTGCTATATGAAACCTCTGTCAAAAAACCATATTAGTATGATGTCAATGATTCGGGCAAAAACCAATCGTATCATTTCACGTCTGTGATCATTGAAGTGCCCATTTATTTTCACTATTGCTCATGGAGACCAAAATATGTTCAAAATCACCTTACTTTGTGTTTGATATAAATTGTACAACCAGTTAATATCTAGCTCCAACGCCAAAAGACTTGTTCTCTTCAGAATTAATCACTATTGGAAAGATGCATTGCCTAGTGAAGACCTACAAAACACTAATATAGTACTCCAGTATTTTACAAAAATACCACCAGAGATGAATCAATGTAGTTTTCAAGAAAACAGAAAATGCAGAAGAGGAAGGAAATGAAGAAGCTTTGGAAAAAGATTCTTCACCAATAATACAACTATTAGGTCCTTTATTAAGATCCAATTTCCGACGTGTGGACAGAATGATAAAACTAACATACAGTAAAAATTCCTTCATGTGTTATATTTAAGATCTGTGTTTCAAATGAAATATACCTCTCCATGTGTCCTGGGGATCATAGTCGCCTTTGCGATTTTCTCCTCAATGAGGTCCAACATTCCAGTTTTATCTTCAGATGCACTGATAAACATACCAGAACTGTGGAAAAGGGCAAAACTGTGAAGCTCATGCAAGAATTGTAACATCTTGTCAAAACCAAAAGAGGCAGCAAATTTCTAGCGAGTACTTCTTTGGAGAGATCAAAGAAACATTAAAAAAAAAAAGACCTGAAAAAGGTCACACAAACATGACCATTTCAAAATACCCTGAACAGCTTTACTTTCCCAAAAAGTTGAAAATGCACATACCCAGTTAAGGTGACCTATTGATCTTATCTACCAGAAGTAGATGCTATGAAGATATGTTTGAGGGATTAAGAGTTAAATCTAAGAAATTTTCAACTAATGCAGGGAAAGAGTGAAAAGATTGCATTTATGGCCAAAAACATCAATTTCAAGAGACAGAGAACCCCAGAGTATAGTTTACCTTGTTCTAATTCCTTTGGTATTCTCTGCTGTTTCTCCTTTGCGCAGAGCCAAAGATGAAGGTTTCAGATCCGCCTTTGCCATCTTAATAATGCCTTGGCATTGTTCTATAGTTGCGAAATTGGGAAAGTATAATGCACGTGGGAACCAGCTTAAGACCTACCCAAAAGATTGGAAGTGTCAAATGAGATACACCTACACAAATTAATACTAATGCAAATAAGAGATACTGGACTTGAATAGTCAATGAGTTTCATAAACAAAAATTAACCACCTTAGCTTTAAGTTTAGGAAGCTAACATGGTTATTTACAGCTACCAGCCATTATGCGAGTAGACTTACTTACATGCCTACTACACTGCTTCCTCTACGCACACACCTCCCCCCAATCAGCCATAGCAAACAGGAATCATGGAAAAGTAAAGATAAATTGCCGATGAAGTGATTGAATACCAGAATTAGGAGGATGCATATTTGTTCTTAGGCTTACTAATTACCCAGGTTTACTTACCAAACAAACATCAATTTATGTTACTTCAGCGGTATCTAACAATGGTATATTTGCATCAGAGACAACTAATTCAAGCAATGTCACTGTTGATTACTAAAATACAATAGACATGAGGAGCGAAAAAACGCATAAAGTGCAAATCCAGGAGAAATACACCACGCACGCACATGTATTTATAAACTGGAACCAGTTCAAAAATAAAATCATGCCATTTTCAAAATTGATCATCACTCTATAATAGGAATTATAGGTACTGATAAGGTCTGAGTACACTCTACAACAATTAACAAAATTGGCGGACTAATGCAAGATCAAGGACAGCAAGTTGAATCTAGTGAACAAATTTTCGAACAGAACGGGTTAGAACTGAAAACAACTAAAAAATCGAACCAGGGCTGGCTATCCGTCAAAGAGAAAAAAAAATCCCAAAGTGTGAAATTTGGGGATTGTACAATGAAACACACCTGAAATGGGATGGAAGTGAAGGAATGTTCTCCAGTATCGCCATTAGGCAAAGCATCAAGTTCTTCCACAGATTCAAGCACCCTCGACCTGGGTCGTACACTAAGCAGTTGCACATCCTATCACACCCAAACAATTCAATTAGCACAAGCCTAGAATAGAGACCTACATCAATTAACATGAAAAACACGTACCTGGTTAGAGATTAGAGTAGAACCGAATAAACCGGCGAGGAAGAAGAAAAGACATAGCAGAAATACTGAAGGTAAACCCCCTAAGCTCCACCATCTTTGTCCCATTAATCTACCTTTGCTCTTCATCTTCTTCCTGATACAGAAATCGATTGGCGTTAACAGAATTCTCCTTTATTCTTATTTTTTGGGGAGTGATAATTTCTGTGCCCTATTTAATGACATATTGGGCGGAAAAAAGTGATGGTTTGCATGTGTACGATTTATTGACTTCTGCACCCGGCGGGAATTTTTTTCTCCTTTCTTTCCATGAAATTGGTCATATCATTTTTTTCCTAGTGGTGCAGTTGATTTTTTTCTTTTCCTTTCAAACTTCTTTTGGTGGGTTTTTGTGCTGTATGGTTTTTGTTTTAAATAGTAGAGCACTAAGTTCATTTCTTTTATTTGTATTTTTTAAAAAATGAATTGATAATTTATTGGAATTAAATTCAACTAATATGGGATAATTATAATTGAATGTCACTCGATCAAAATAATTATAAAAAAATAATCATTCATTATATATATATGTATAATTAATGTATATTTTATATATAATCAAGGTATATTCAGTTTTTGAATGTGTCATAATATATATTTAGTTTATAACTTATATATAAATAATCTATATTGTATAGTTAATGTTTATTTTCTATGAATTTTGGTAAATTATATTGTATAATCATGTACAGTTTCTATAATTTAATACTATTTTTTTATGTAGATAAAAGAGGATTATATTTATTATAAATTAATTAATTTATTATGTATATTTAAAATTATCCAATTAATCACTAAAGTTTATATATATGAAAGAAAAAAAAATCACATAATCAATAAAATGTATATGCATTGATTACTCCTATTCTTTTAGAATTAATACCTAGTGTCCCGAATATTTTATTTGTATATTTGAATTAATTTATATTTCTATTGAATTTCTTAATTCTTAATAAAGT
This sequence comes from Solanum sejunctum, assembly GCA_025642045.1. Lineage (NCBI taxonomy): Eukaryota > Viridiplantae > Streptophyta > Magnoliopsida > Solanales > Solanaceae > Solanum > Solanum sejunctum. The sequence continues at coordinate 26,896,323 of JAOTQJ010000049.1, read as the reverse complement.
TCTCTAACTAAGCACTTCTAATTCAAAATTTTGAAATTCATGTAATGTTTTTTTCATTCGTATATTAGATAGCTAAGTTAATTACACATAAAATATTTGAAGTTTTACATCTTATTATGGTAAATGTATATAAGTAAAGAAAAATAACATAGTTTACGTCGTTAACTTAACTATCTAAAAAATGAATAAGAATAATATAAAAAAGAAAATCAAAGTGTCTAATTAGAACACTTTATTAAGAATTGAGATGTTCAATTGAAATATGACTTGATTCAAGTGTCTAAAAAAATCATTTATTGAGCCTACACCAATCTTCACGTAAAACTCGATAGGTATAAATAAACTCCCAAATAAGTGTAAATAATATTGAATATGAGTTGACAAGTTATTAAAAAAATTGTTATATTTGGTAGTAGATAAAAATTAAATATTCTGTTGAAAACATTAGTAGAAACTTTTAATTTCGTGTACGAAAGCAATTTGTTTGAGTATTAAACTTATCTGTCCACCATTCACCTTTGATAAATCCACCACCTGCTCCCCTTAATAAACAAGAAGCAGAGGAGTACACGACAGCTTTGCAAAAATTCTGAATTTGTTCTTCGACAACTTTCATAAAATTTTCTCGGAATCCTGTTTTACTACTTTCCCAGGGAATCTTAATTCAATATCATCTTGTCTGCTGCTATTTAACTTTTGCAAGTAAGAAAAGAAATCACCTAAATGTGTTGCCTTTTCTTTATCAAACATTTCAGTACCGATTGGGAAAAATGGCCTATCTTTCATTTCAAAGACAAAAAAGTTGAAGGAATCTCCATTTCCGTACGGCTGCAAGAATTACTCAATTTAGGACCGTTTAAAGTAATAATAATGTCGACAAGTGTCTACTTCTGTTGCAGTACAATAATCAAAATCACTTCCTAATGTGTAATAATCATATTCCTTCGACGAGTAAGATATGAGCAATTTTTTCTTTTTTCGAGTAGAAGCCTCGTATAAGTTAGAAAAATCTAGGTAATTTTAATTAATATTAATTTTTTTAAAAAAATATTAATTTTTTTTATTAAAAAAAGAAATTAATGATACATAAAAAAAATAGAGATTATAATTTATATCAATAAGTATTACAGTTTTGTATCATTTAAAATTTTTTTATAATTTTTTTAAAAAAATAAAATTATATAAAATTATGTAAATATAAGTTATATATTTCTATAATTTTTTTTAAAATTAATTCTAATCCCAAATTAATTCATATTAGGCAAAAAGAAAAGTGTCAATGCGTTGGGTAGGGGGTCTACTACTCTTGTGTGAGTGGAATGTCATCATCGACTCATTCTGCGAAACCATGTGGCTCCTCTGCACATCTTATATATTGGACAAATTAAAAAAAAGGATTATCTTACATCTTACATCTTATATATTGGACAAATCTTATACATTCACTTATAGTCTGAGATGTAAATGACATTTTTGTCCTAAGATGATGATATTAGTAGCGGGGGTATATTATGATACTTTAATTTATACTTTTTTGTATTACTTGGTAGAACACCTACTACGTCTTCTGTCCAATTTTATAAGATTTTTTTTTTTAGTTTATCTCAAAAAAATATTATTTTATTCTAATTAAAAATAATTTAGCTTTAAAAATTTTCTTTTACTTCTGATAAAATAAATCTCAATCACACAAATTTCTCAAATGTTTTTATACCACAAATTTTTAAAAATTTTATTTTTTTCTTAAACACCGTACCAAGTCAAAGGATGTCACATAAAATTAGACGAAGGAAGTAGTATTTATCTGAATACTTTATTTAACTTTTAAATTTAAATGTTATAATTTTTAGTTCAATAACCTTTGATATATTAACTCAAATTATCATTATATTACTTATTATACATTTTAATATTCATGTTATAGGAAGTTAAGTATTAAATAGACTAATTCTCTCTTTTGAATGAATTGGAAAAGTTAGCGACTTAAAATTATAGAGAGTTAAGTATTAAATAGTCTAATTCTCTCTTTTGTGCATAATTGATAAAATAAGTGACTTAAGACCAAAAATTAATTAACTAGATTGAATATATATAATAAATTTTGCATACGCTTTATTACTTAAATATATGTTTTACAACGACGCCGATTAAGCCATCCTTCACACAAACTCTTTGACTCTCGATTCCAAAAATGATAAACTAATTATTTGGTGAAACTTTGATAGAGGAAATATAAGACCACCCATGGCTTAAGAAAGGTGTTCTGTTTTAACTCGTGGAACAATGAGAAATGAACGTAACAGTAGCGTGCAAGGATAATCTTTCCACGTCGCAACACAAGTTAACCACGAATTTGCGTTGTCTACCACAAAAATATTTCACATTTAGGAACTAAAATTCAAGATAATCCTATGTTGGAGCCACATAAGTGGACCACAACGTTTCCAACTGGTGGTCTTAACTAATACAATCCAAAATTGTTGCCCTCAGTTGGCTGATTCTAATTGGAGAAAATAAGAAATTATAAAGACCGTCCTTTTTTTGGGAGATAACAGAGAAACATTCAACTACTGATCTATTTTCCATCATGATTCTCCAATTCTTATTTTTATTTTTAAAAAAATAAGAATTTCTGTCTAGCCCGAGTTCTATGGTTGTAAGCAATAAACTCAAAAATGCTGAGGCTAAATTTATATGGCTCGATAGTTTCTAGTCCGATAGAAGTCAACAGAAGTTGCCGTTCGTGGATTATTTTGTGGAACAAAGCAACGATTGTATGTCGAAGGAACATTAGTGTAAAAGCCCTGAAAGATGGGATGAACGGTGGCACCAACGGCAGTGGATTAGGTGGTCGTAGTTGGGACCCTGGCTTGGAAATTGAGGTGCCATTTGAACAAAGACCGGTATGTACGTATGACTTCTTAACCTCCCAATTCTCCCTGGCCTCATTCATTCGATCCAATATGCAGAAATCAATAGAAAAGGCCCGTCTTCGTTTACATAGTAGTCTAGATTTATACACTAATACTCTGTTAGTATAAAGATTTATTATGCTATCCTTATTGTTGAACTTGTAGTGGAACTTTTCTTTAGCTTAATCATAGATATTAGTTTGCAATCACTGGATAAGTGGCCTGCTATTTACAGTTTAACACTTCAACTAGTCTTGAGAAGGCCATAAGACCTGCACAGGTGAAGCATTCCATTATACAATAAGCTTCTACTGCAGGTAATAGGATTATATATCGGAATCAAAACTGACTCAGGAAATACTAAATATCTTTTCACATGTGCAAAATTTCTGAAGTTTCCAAGGGACAGGGAAATCGATATGGAGATGAGTGAGGTTTAGACTATCAACTAAACTAATGTTCTTTTTACTAGGTGAATGAGTACTCGTCTCTTAAAGATGAAACTTTATACTCATGGGCAGAATTGGGTCCAGGGGCCTTCTTCCTACGTCTTGGAGGACTTTGGTTAGTCACTTTCACAGTTTTGGGAGTACC
>JAOTQJ010000049.1:26842431-26892717 GCA_025642045.1 Solanum sejunctum | reverse complement strand
TATGAGAAGAATAAGGAGTATCTTCGTTTTTGACAGACTAGATGCATACTTGTTTTGCTTATATCCACAACAATGCACATGTCTCCAAGCTTAAATTTTCTAAGAAAAACATAAGACTTGATTCAGAGTCATCTCAAAGGGTGCCACGTTTGATGGAACTTCATCTAGAAATGCACACATATGTAGTTTCCTTGAGACAAAGCTTGACATCTAGCCTCTAGTACGCAATGGTAATTTTTTGTTACTAAACAGAGAGCATGAAGAATTTACCATCTAATTAAATTGCAGGGCACCATTCATATTTTGATTACATCAAGAAAGATGATAATGTCCGTTACTCAAATTAAGCTCGCATGTTAGCTACATTATCTTTAATATCAATATGCAGTTGTTAACCAACTGAATTCACACAATTTTTAGTATCTTCTTGGTATCAGTTTCCATTCTGTATCATGTCTGTGAAAAAGTAAGTAAAAGAGATTTGTATTGGTGACTCAAAGATCAAGTTGAATACAAGAAACAACAATTTATAAGTGTCAAATAGAATACCCCTGTGATATTTGCCAGTATGGAAAATATTTTTAACTCTTTTAACATTCAAACATTCACACAATGACCATAATTGGGATAGAGCTACATTGGCGATAAGTTACTTGAGAACTTAACTCTTCTTATATTCCAATATTCTAATTCCTAACAATAACCATTATAGGGATGGAGTTATGTTGGAGATAGGCTTTTATCAGCAGTTATACCTTATGAAGAGACCGGATGGTACGATGGACAGATGTGGGTGAAGCCCCCTGAGGTTAGTGATCTTTCATTTGCACACATACTTTACAGTTTTTTCCCTTTACTTCCTTTCCCTCGTGGTGATGAAGAATGCAGACTTAGAAGTGAGAAAAATGGAGTAACAAAACTTAATGTGAAGAATTGAGTTAGCAGATCTACGAGAAAGTAAAAGCATTATCTTTATCTACATGACCCCCTCAGCAAAACTACATCATGGAATAACATCTGTATCATGAAGCTATATTAGTTCTGCTGTTATGGCAGTTCATACTCCAAAAAGTCTAAAAATACCAGCAGCTCTTGAAAAACTTGTCAGAAATGATATTGCACATATGGCGTATAATGTGATTATATATTCCTTGCAGATCCTAGCTCGTGATAGGCTGCTGGGCTCATATAAGGTACCATATTGATGCTATAGTTTTATGTTATTGAACTTGTATACTTTTGAGTCATGTACTGATCATATAATCAACTATAAACTATGTGAAACAGCTTCATAAACTGTAGATTTCACCTTAATTTATATAAGTCATCAGCTGGTTACATCATATTCTAAATGTCATAGAGTAGTTCTTTCCAATGTTACGAGCACGAGGATTTTCCTGAAGGAATTTATTTATGTAGGTGGAACCAGTCATAAAAATGCTGAAGCAAACGCTGGTTGGAACAGGCGCGTTACTGGTTGCAGCAGTCTCATTATTCATATTTGCAACACCAGTAGAAGATTTTATGCGAGATACTTTCACAACAAAAGAGAACTCGTTGAGTTCCACCTCAATGAACAGCACAAATAAACTAGTCATCAGGTACTTTACTCAAAACTTAGCTAGTATATTTGAAAATCCACGAGCTTCCTACGTTGTTGACTTGTTTCCCTATGTAATTAAAGGAAAGAAGAGTTGTTAAGCTTGCCACTAGAAGTAAAGGAGGACGATGATCTAGCAAAAGCTGCGGCTGAAGCAGCTGACGGAAGGCCAGTTTACTGCAGAGATAGGTATTATCGTGCATTGGCAGGTGGACAGTACTGCAAATGGGAAGACTTACTTAAATAAGAGGATACATACGTGAAGTTCCACGATTGCTCAGAAGATCTGTACAAATAATCCTCTTCTTATAATTTTAAAGAAGAAATTTTGATGTTTTACACATGAGATGATCGATATGCAAAAATAGACAGTAGGCAAAAAGTATTGCCAGAGATAAGTGGGTGTGTGCAGCTAATTAAGTCAAAGACAAATTGCTCAAAGATGAGCGATTTGTGTTACATAAAAATCAAGCGATCCTTTTGTGTATTTTAGTGGAAAAAAGTGTCCCTTTAGACTTTAAACTCGAAAAAAATCTTTATATTGTCAATTAATAGTTTAAAAAATAATAGCGATACATGAAGCATATCTCATAACCATGCAAAGTTCGAGGAAGGGCCACACTCCAGAAGTTCTGATGCATCAAACATATCTCACAATCACGCAACGTTAGATTAAAAAAATTAAAAAAAAAAATTTATAAAAATTTTAAATTTTGGTTTTTTACTCCACCCCAACCCTTAAACCCCTTAAAAAGAATTTAAATTTTACTTTTAAAAATAATTTTAAATTATGAAATATTTTCATGTCAAATCTAGAAATAAATTCTTGAAGATTAGTAATAGAACGGAGAAGAAAGATGATATTTTGAATTGAAATATATATATATAAACGGTATTCATTAAGGGTAAGATTATCATTTCACTTATTTTTTACCTTTGTGTTCCTTTCCTTCTCCCTGTTCCTCTCCTTGGCCGTCTTCTTCATTACTGTTAGCATTTGTACGACTTTTATCATTATCAATCATTTTTCTCTCATTATCTAGCGTATATATGTTAGTTTTATCATAGTAAATGACTGTCATATGCTATCCTTCCTTTTTCCCTCTCATTTTTTTTTCGTTTCGTTCCATTTCATTTTTACATTTCATTCTATTTTATTTCATCTTACATTTTTATCTTGTCATTTTTATCCATATCTAGTCCTTCTATTTATGGGTTTTAGGAAACAACCTCTCTATCTCGATGAGGTAGCGGTAAGGTCTGCGTACAATCTACCCTCCTAAAACTCAACTTGTGAAATACAACTGGGTATGTTGTTGTTGTTGTTTATTTTTTACCTTTGTGGGCTTAACAAAAGGAGTTTGACGCGCCATACTTACTTTCCGACCACACGTATGCCAGGTAAATTTTACATGTTTAAATCTTTAGAAAAATGATAAATTTAAGTACCTATTTCTGCAATTTAAAAGTTGAAGATAATATTGTGATTAGAAATCAAGGTAAAAGGGCTAATTTATGTAAACTTGCTAAGATAATTTGCTAATATTTCCAAATGGGGCCTTATACAAAATCTGAAAGGCAATTACAATCAATAGGCCATAAAGAAATAAGGCTGCGCATTTGTAATTGTCTAACCTATTTCCGGAAACAATGACGAAGAGGTTAGCGAGAGGTGGAAGAAGGGACGAGGGACCGTCACGGTCGATTTTGACTCGAGCTGTGGACTCAGTATTCGATTTCGTCCGATTGGCCGAGTTTGAGATCCTCTTCGTCCTCTTTTTTCTTGTAGCATATGTGATGTTCAAGGATCTGACTTCAAGGCCGGAGTATAATCAGATCTTGGTGAAGAAGCCAGATTGGTGGCCTTATTAGACTGTACCTGCAAGGTGTGATTTTGAGATTTCTTATTTCTCCCTTTTCTTTCCTCTATGTGAATGTGTGAACTAGTTTTATATATGGGAGAAACAGAATTTTCATTTCTAGTGAGCTTTTTGTTTCTTTGAAGGATGAAGAAGTATGGAATGCAAATTTGTTTATATGTGGGTAATTCTTGCCAGCAATTCAATTAAGCTTATTCTTGCTTGTTTCCAGATCAGATAGACTCTAAAAAAACAGTTGAAGTTACAAATTTCTTATTTTATGTGCGAATGGCATATCTTTCTTTTCAATATTATTCTATTATGTTCCAAGGCTACTAGAAAAGGTATTGTCAAACACTACAAGTAAAATCAATGACGAGACATGAATGTTTCTATGGAGTAATCAAAGGACCCAAATAGGGACTGCAAAAGAGTAGTCATCCTGAAGTACAGAAAATGGATAAAGAAACACATTTCAGAATTAGCACAAACTGACATCTTTAATTTGTTTGTTATTATCATCAGCAGGGGCGGAGGTACCCTTACCCGCTTGATACCCCTTAATCAAAAAATTACGTTATTCTTCATGTTAAGATTCACGTGTTTCTATTATCTCTTAACCTCCTACCCAAAATTACAATAAAATATTCTCGTTTGTCATCGATAATTAGGGGTATCTATCATTAAATACTGTAGATTTGTATTAACACTAGACCCCGTACCCCTACGTTGAGCGTTGTCCGTTGTTTGAATTGAGCAGCTAGAAAAACCAGAGTTCAATTATCCACCAATTGTCTACCTTTTTCTTTTCCACACAAATAAATGTTACTCAATCCCAACACTAAACACGACTCTGTTTCTGTATGGGAGTGACTCCGCATTAGTCTGAGTTCCAAAATGGGAACAGCTATCAAATATTATGGGCATGCTAAATCCTGATTGGCACTCATTTAGTTCTACATTCGGTGTAAAACCCTTCGTAACAAAAAGGATTCCATATCAAGACCTATGATTCAGAATAAAAGCTGGTTTACCACTTCCACACCAATGTTAAATCTTAAACCAAACTCAATGGCTATTAATGCAAGTATGTACCCAAAAAAAAAAAAAGAAATAGTTGGAGGGCGACTTGAAGAATTATGAAATTCTGTTTCATTTTTGGGTTTTCTTGTGCGAATGAGCAAATGGTAAAGTGGAAGGTGAAAAGAGGTTATCACTTGCTACATATGATAAAAAGGCTGAAGATAACGTGGTGAAAGGAGATTACGCATTACCATTTTGTAGTCTCTTCTTGATTACTTATGTTAGGAAATGCGACGTCTTTGAATGTGATCCTTCTCACACTCTTTTAGTTTTCCTATATATGTTAGCTTAAGTTTCTCATTGCTTGTTCATTGTATTCCTTTTATTAATGCAGCAGTCAGAGGGAATTATTGAGTGAAAAAACACAAAAAAATTAATCAACCTGTCTATGTACCCTATGCTAGTTGTATTTATTGTCGTACTTGTTTGCCTAAGTCACATGTCGGTGGCAATGGAGAAGAAGAAAACATACATCATTTGCACGGCTAAATCCCACATGCCAGCAATCTTTGATGACCATACTCAGTGGCATGACTCATCCCTCAAACTGTTTCTGAATCAGCGGAGATGATCTATGTTTATAAAAACATTGTCCATGGTTATTCAGCAAGTCTTACAGTTCAAGAAGCTGAATCCTTAGAAACCCGACCTGGGATACTCTCTGTTTTGCCTGAGCTGATATGCCAACTCCACACAACTCGGGCACCTTTTTTTTGGGTCTGTATAAAAGACCTGATATATTCCCCGAGTCAGATGCTATGAGTAATGTCACTGTTTGAGTACTCGATTCAGGGGTTTGGCCAGAGAGAAAGAGCTTTGATGATACTGGATTCGGACCTGTTCCTGATAAGTGGAAAGGTCAGTGTGAGTCTGGCACCAATTTTAGTTCTGCTATGTGTAACAGAAAGCTTATTGGAGCGAGGTACTTTTCCAGAGGCTATGAGACTAGATTTGGACCAATAGATGAGTCAAAAGAGTCCAAATCTCCAAGGGACGATATTGGACATGGAACACACACTGCTTCTACAGCAGCTGGTTCAGTTGTTCAGGGTGCTAGCCTTTTGGGTTATGCGTCTGGAACTGCTCGAGGAATGGCTAATCGTGCCAGAGTTGCCGTGTACAATGCTTGTTGGGTTAGGGGATGTTTTGGATCTGACATATTGGCAGGTATAGCCAAACATAGATGATAAAGTTGATGTGCTTTCGATATCACTTGGTGGAGGCATACCGGATTATTACAGCGACAGCATTGCAATTGGAACATTTGCTGCTATGGAGAAGGGTGTTTTGGTTTCTTGCTCTGCTGGAAATGCTGGACCTGATCGACTCAGTTTGGTTTCTTAGCTCCTTGGATCACCACCGTTGGTGCTGGAACAATTGACCACGATTTTCCAGCATTTGTAAGCCTAGGCAATGGTAAAAATTTCTCCGGCGTTTCACTTTACGCTGGCAATCCATTACCCAATAAGATGCTTCCACTTGTGTATGCTAGTAATGCTAGCAACGTAACCAATGGAAAGTTTTGTATTACAGGTACCTTAATTAGTGGTATCAATTTACATTTAGTTCACTTGAAAAAGTGAAGAGAAAGTGTATGTTTTCACACCAACTAATATTGAAAGAAATGCAACATGCACCTCTGTTTGGGATACTATATATCAGAAGAGTCAGGGACTCAATTTCTCCAATATACATAATTTTAATTTGAGAGATGTGTCCAAAAAAACATTTCTAAACTTGACACGAATTATTAGTTTTATGTTCGAATCATTGATAGTGTTAATATCTCTCTACTTGACCAATTGAACTTATATATACCTTTGATCTTGAAATGTGAGTGAAATACACATTTAAATTTTGGTAAGTTAAGAGGTATGTTTAACACTTATGGTAGAATCGAGGTATATTCTAGTTTAGTTAGTCAAATAGAGGAGTATTTTTAAAACTGTCAACAGTTTGGAGATAAAACTAATAACTTACACTAAGTCGAGGGAATTTTTCCGTACTTCTTTCTTATTACCATTAGTGTCATAGGTTTTTTGTATTCTCTCTCTATTATTTTTTTGCAGTTGTCTTGAATAGACTATTGCTCCCCCAATTTACATGTCCTGGACACAAGATTGGATCTGAAAATTAATTTGACAGGCTGCAGGTACGTTTTAAACTTTAAAAGGAGATGTGAAGTTATTACTTAAATTGGTGGATGGAACAGGTTGGGAGTTAGCAGGAGAGTGAGTATTCGAGAAAGAATATATCAAATTTTTAAAATGATAGCAAGTTTAAGAGATTGTGATAAAACAAGATATGTAATTAGGCAAATTTTTCTAAATTAAAAAGCAAACAGCAGCAATAAACAGAAAATATATACTTCTCATTCATCTTATGGTACCACCAAGATGCACATTCATATGTTTGACGATAATATAATAGCGAGAGGAGAGTACGTTTTATGCGTTACAGCTACATTATATTGGTTCTAACACTAATAGCTACATTATATTATGTGCTAGCTCATTAACTCGTTGCCAATTCGGCGACACATGAGTCCATAAGTAAATGAAATTCGACGTGACATGTTATTTATGACTAATGTGCTAATATTCTATGGTTCATAACACCTAACTCAATCTTAAAATCTAGCTTAAAAGAATGGAAGATTCTCCGAACAGTGTGACATTCATTATTCTCCATCACTCCCACCCTCTCATGCCCAGAAGATTGTGCGGATTGGAGAGTGCACAAATGGATCAGGGGTATATTCAGAACCTGCAACGATCCAAGGGCGCCCACTTGATCAATAGGCTAGACCATGATACCATACAACAACAACATATCCAGTAAAATCCCACAAGTGGGGTCTCAGGTCTAAATCAACTCCAAGTCTTGGATAACTCAAAGGGAGACTCAATGGGCTAATTAGTTGTAATACTATGTTAACTGAATCTCGAACCTAATTACTCAACAACAACAACAACAACATACCCCAGTGCTTCAAAAGGCTCCCGCTCATTGCGGGGTGAGGGGGGCCGAACCTAATTACTTAACTTTAAAATATAGCTTAAAGGAATAAGAACTACCTAAATCGTACAAGGAGCCGTACCAATCAGACGGGGGATCATCTGTGAATGCAAGTACGTAACTTACACCCGAGAATGTCACAATAAAATAACAAACATGATTAGATAATTTGCAAATATATTTCCAAATGGGAGCTTTATACAAAATCTTTTAAGGTAAGTACAACCAATAGGCCATAACAAGAAAAAACTGTCGATACATACTCATTATCTCTTACACGTAGTTCTTTTCCTAATTAGAAAAAGGAAGAGAATATATGGAAGATCACTCGTACATTTTGTAGAACGTTTACTAACTATTATCATTACATATATCATATATGTATATAATTCTTGCCAGCTATTGGATTAAGCTTATTCTTGTTTGTTTCCAGATTAGACAAACTCCAAAAACAAAACAAAACGTAGAAGTTACAGATTTCCTTATTTCTATGTGGAAATACAATATCTGAAGATTTAGGTTGAGCAAGGAATTCCACTACCAACTGACTCAGTCAAAAAAGATATACTAGTAAGGAAATGGAATTAGAGGTATCACTCAAGAATGTAGGGACGGTAACTTTTCATTCTTAGTTAAAAGTTTTGGGTTCAAACTTTGAGAATGAAATTATCAAACTAAATTTCTACCCGAAATTAAGACAAATGGGAGTGACTCTGAATTAGTCAAGTCCCAAAATGGGAACGGCGATCAAAGATTATGGGCATGCTAAATCCTGATTGACACTCATTTAGTTCTGCATTGAGTGTAAACACCTTCATAACAAAAATGACTCCATATCAACACCTATAATTAAGAATGAAAGAGCGTTTACCACCTCCACAACAGTGTTAAATCTTAAACTAAATTCAGTGGCTATTAATGCAAGTATGTACAAAAACAAAGAAAAAAAGAAAAAGAAATAGTTGGAGGGCAACTTGAGGAATTATGGAATTCAATTTCATTTCTGGGTTTTCTTGCGCGAATGAGCAAATGGTAAAGAGGTTATAAGCACTTACTACAAATGATAAAAAGGCTGAAGATAGCGTGGTGAAAGGAGATTACGCATTAGCATTTTGTAGTCTCTTTTTGATTACTTACGTTAAGAAATGCGATGTCTTTGAATGTGATCCTTCTCACACTCTTTTAGTTTTCCTATATACATTAGCTCAAGATTCTCATTGCTTGTTCATTATATTCCTTTTGTTAATGCAGCAATCAAAGGGAATTATTGAGTGAATAAACACACAAATATTAATCAACATGTCTACGTACCCAATGCTAGTTGTACTTGTTTGCTAAGTCACATGTCTGTGGCAATGGAGAAGAAGAAAACATACATCATTCACATGGATAACTCCCAAATGCCAGCAACCTTTGATGACCATACTCAGTGGTATGACTCAACCCTCAAATCTGTTTCTGAATCAGCGGAGATGATCTATGTTTATAAAAACGTTGTCCATGGTTTTTCAGCAAGTCTTACAGCTCAAGAAGTTGAATCCTTAGAAACCCGACCTGGGGTTCTCTCTGTTTCGCCTGAGCTGATATGCCAACTCCACACAACTCGGACACCTTTTTTTTGGGTCTGTATAAAAGACCTGATATATTCCCCAGAGGCTATGAGACTAGATTTGGACCAATAGATGAGTCAAAAGAGTCCAAATCTCCAAGGGACGATAGTGGACATGGAACACACACTGCTTCTACAGCAGCTGGTTCAGTTGTTCGGGGCGCTAACCTTTTTGGTTATGCGTATGGAACTGCTCGTGGAATGGCCAATCGTGCCAGAGTTGCCGTATACAAAGTTTGTTGGATAGGGGGATGTTTTGACTCCGACATATTGGCAGGTATTGACAAAGCCATAGATGATAAAGTTGATGTGCTTTCGATGTCACTTGGTGAAGGCCCATTGGATTACTACAGAGACAGCGTTGGATATTTTGGTTTCTTGCTCTGCTGGAAATGCTGGACATAGTCGACTCAGTTTGTCCAACTTAGCTCCTTGGATCACCACTGTTGGTGCCGGAACAATTGACCGTGATTTTCCTGCATATGTACGCCTCGGCAATGGTAAAACTTTCTCCGGCGTTTCACTTTATGCGAATAATTCAAAAAACAATATGATGCTTCCACTTGTGTATGCTGGTACTGCTAGCAATGTAACCGATGGAAATTTCTGTATTAGGGGTACGTTAATTCCTGAGAAAGTTAAAGGCAAAATTGTGCTGTGTGACAGAAGATACGATGGACTCGAAGAGGGTTCTGTGGTAAAAGAAGCTGGTGGAGCCGGCATGACTTTGGCTAACCCCGCAGCAGATGGGGAGGAGTTAATGGCTGAGGCCCATTTACTTCCAACGGCGGCAGTGGGTCAAATAGCCGGCGATGCAATCAAGAAGTATTTAATGTCAGATCCTAATCCAACGGCCAGGATTCTTTTTGGAGGAACAAAGGTAGGAATCCAACTGTCACCAATTGTTGCTGCGTTCAGTTCCAGAGGCCCAAATTCAATCACCCCGGAGATACTTAAACCGGATATCATAGCCCTGTGTAAGCATTCTGGCCGGTTGGACCGGAGCCATCGGCCTGACGGAGCGTCCTGACGACGATAGACGGGTCGAGTTCAACATTATCTCAGGCACATCCATGTCGTGTCCGCACGTAAGTGGCTTAGCGGCTTTGCTAAAAGGAGTCCACCCAGAATGGAGTCCCGCCGCCATTCGTTCGGCGCTCATGACCACCGCTTACACCTCCTACAAGAATGGCCGACCACTACTAGACGACGCCACTGGAAAACCATCTACACCCTTTGGTCACGGCTCCGGACACGTGGATCCCGTTTCGGCAGTGAACCCTGGTCTGATTTACGACATAACCCCAATGATTACCTCAATTTCCTGTGTGCATTGAAATACACTCCATCACAAATCCACAGGTTAGCAAGAAGAAACTTCACATGTGATCCAAGCAAAAAATACAGCGGCACAGATTTAAATTACCCTTCATTTTCCGTTTCATTCCCCGACGGTTCAAACACAATCAAATACAGCCGGACACTGACTAATGTTGGACCAGCTGGAACATACAAAGTAACTGTTTCATCGCCAAATAGCTCTTTGGAGCCTGAAACATTGAGTTTCACTGAGAAGAATGAGAAGAAATCGTATACTGTGAGTTTTACTGCTCCATCAATTTCCTCAACTGCGGATGTATTCGGTAGAATTGAGTGGTCAGATGGGAAGCATGTCGTTAAAAGTCCAGTCGCAATTTCTTGGGAGCCGGCTTCAAAAGTTATATATTGATAACATGAAAGAATCAAAGAAATGCACGCCTTCAACAATTTTTTGCTCACTATACGGTGTGGTTTCATAACAAGTATTGTAAGCAATTCTAATGGTAAACTATAGTTGCATCTCTAAGTGGCTTTATTGCACTATCTCACTTATTTTAGACATGATGATTTTCAACCCAATGACAACTTAATTTCATATATACTTCTATAGATGCATAAATCGGTTTGTTAGGACTTCTATAATATATTACTAGATCAATTTAGAATTCTCATGAGTACCAGCACTATACCTTTGATGGAGTCATCAATTCTCTCAAGAGGACACAATTATCCTGGATCTGATATGTGACTTGAAAGAGTGTATGAAGCTCAAAATTGAAGTGCACTCAATACTTTCGTATTAAAAGGAATTGATCTATGGTCGATTTTCTAATAAATTAAACGAGAGGAATTTTTATTTATATCCAATATGAAGAGCTTATTATTTTGTGGAGTGAAACATTTCCTTTCTTTTAATAAAAATAAATTATGTTCAAGTAAGTAAAAATGTCATAATTGCAAGAGTCTATCTATCACGTACAAATTTTAAGAGTGCAGTTGCCTAAAGTAAAGTTGGGACCTATCAAATGAAAATAAGTAAATCATTTGTGGGCTTTTAAGGTATTTTCTTAATTATTAAGAGTTAACTAATTCATCATTGAAAAGGAAGTAGACTACTCAAAAAATTTATATTTTATTGTCACGCTAAAAGAAATAAATAATCAATTTATCATTGATATTTAAAAACTCAATAAACTGGTTACCATAGCAATTCACCATATGTTTGACGATACTAGCATGAGCCTTAAAGCACGCATGTTTTATGTCTTACAAATTACAGCTCACTTGGTCCCAACATTTATTTTTGTACTGGTGGTCTTTAAAAATATCAAGAATTATTTGCTATTTTTGTGTAGAGAAGTATGTTTCCGATTCGAAAAAATCCCACTTAAAAAAATCAACAATTGGACCAGCAAAAATTAAATTCATATGAAGTACATGCTAGCCATTGACTCGATCGATGGTTGCCAATCTGGCAACACCATAAGTCCATAAATAAATGAAATGTCATGTGACAGTGTTATTTACAACTAAAATGCTACTTTCTTCGCTTTAATTTATGTGATACTTTTCATTTTTCGAGAGTCAAACAGATTGAATTTAACCACCATATAAATTGAGATAGAGAAAGTAATATTCTATATAGTTTATAATGTTCTAAACAATATAATAGGAGTTATTCGATGAAGTTTGAGTTTTATAGAAGCTCATTGCCCCAAATAAAAGATTTTGATGAAATAATATAATTATTGCAATATTAATATTTAGTGGAAATAATAAATATAGATATAATATATCCAACACTCTATATAAATGCCTATAAAAGATTTATTGATTTTAGATACAATGACATTAACTGATAAACTAATGTTTTACGTAGTAAAAAAAATTGCCACGAAATGTCTGTTCTTGTAGCTGCTAGAAATTTGGTACTCTACACATTCATGTGAGAGAGTGCAAATATTAAATTAATTTAGGACCTCGCTAACTCAATCTCAACGATTAACTCAAAAAAAGAAGGATTGTTTAAGTCATATAAAAAGTCTCGAATTTCATCTCAATCTGACGTGAGATCATTCTCATCACCACCCAACATGGTCCATGGTTCCCCGCATCAGACTCAATAAGTCCGACTCTAATAGCAAGTTAGATTAATCTAATTATTTAATCTCAAAATTTAGTTCAAAGAGAAAAGAATTGCAAAAATATTTTGTCCGAATAAGACGTGGGATCATTCTCATTATGTCTTACACGAAGTTTTTCTAATTTGAAAGAAGGAAGAAAATACACAAAAGATTAATTGTACAGTTTATAGTTCGTTTACTAACTAATATCATTATATATTTATATGATTCTTCCCAGCAATTGGATTAAGCTTCTTCTTCCTTGTTTCCAGATCAGACCCTCAACTAAAAACAAAACTTAAAGTTTCTAATTTCCTTATTTTATTGGGTAAAGGTACATCTTTCTTTTAGGTTGTCTCAAACACTACAAACCCTCTCTTTCATGTTCCTCGTGTTAATAGAATACTTATCTTGGGACACGGGGTCCACAAAAGTACAATAAAATGGTCTCATTTGTCATTGATAATTAGGGGTATCTACACTAAATAATGTTGATTTGTTTATTTACTAGACCCCTCCCCTGCGTTGAATCTTGTCTGGTCATGTTTGAATAGAACTAGAAAAAAAAACAGGGTTCAATAATTATTTTTGCTAAACATATGACTATTTATACATAACATACTAAATTATTCTGAGCGGTGTATATAATTTAAAACCCAAAAAGTATATATAGTTTTGAAATTGAGACAGTTGAATTAATACTCAAAGTTGAAATTTCAATGTCTCACCAACCATCTACCTTTTTATTTCCACACAAATAAATGTTACTTCTAACACTTTATATTTATGTATGGACCCGTGAACCACTATTGTTCAATAATGGTTAAGATTTTTTTTTTTGCTCCTTTTATCTTTATTATTATAGTTAGTGGAAGTTGGAAAAACTTCAACTTCCCTTCATGAAATCTACCGCATTTATTAATCTGACCATTTATATTGGATGGCCACTTGAGCAATGAATTGAATCTGTAAAAAAGATAAACTAGTAAGGAAACCAGATTCGAGTACCATCGAGATTGTGATGGGTAGTAAGTAAGCTTTTAATTCTTGATTAAATATTTTCGGGTGTAAATTTTAAGAATTACGACTTTGAATTAGTCAAGTCCCAAAATAGCTATCCAATATCAGTTAAGACAAGGAAAGAATAGGTAGGTATTGATGGTTTAAATCTGATTGGGGCTCATAAGTTCCATATTGGAAAAACGTGCACCGTGGAAATACATGCCACTCAGCCAAAGAAAGATGATGGAG
This sequence comes from Solanum sejunctum, assembly GCA_025642045.1. Classification (NCBI taxonomy): domain Eukaryota; kingdom Viridiplantae; phylum Streptophyta; class Magnoliopsida; order Solanales; family Solanaceae; genus Solanum; species Solanum sejunctum. The sequence continues at coordinate 26,878,854 of JAOTQJ010000049.1, read as the reverse complement.
AATTTGACCGAAATGTACACTAAATACTTTTTAAGAGATCTCTTCCAAATCACTGGTATGCATGATTATCGAAATCATGAGCATCAGCATGTAGATTCCAAATCCAAGTGGTAGTATCAGACCCTTTAACTATTGTTCTTGTAAATCACTTTTTAACGGATAATTCCACATCAACATCTGTGATTTAAAAATAAAAAAATATATGTATCGCTCTTAAGCCATTCTTGTGGGTAATGTTAAATTTTGAACCAGACTACCAGAAAAAAGAAAAGAAATGAAATAGTTGGATGTGTAACTTGAAGAATTTTGGAATTCTATTTGTTTTCTGTCTTTTCTTGTGCAAATGAGCCAATGGTTTAGTGGAAGGTGAAAAAAAGGGGAAATGGATAAAGGAGGAAAATACGCATTACCATTTTGTAGTCATTTCTTTGATTACGTTACTTACGTTAAGAAATGTGATATCTGTGAATATGATCTTTCTTTTTCAACTCTTTTTTTCCTCTTTAATCTTTATTTTATCTGCTAGGTTGGATCTTTCCAATCATTCATTAAAAAAAAAAAGAAAGAAACAAAAAAAAGAAAAAACATCCCCACCTCCTCATCAGTAGCCCCACTTCACTACTCTCACACTCTTTTAATTTTCCTATATATATTGCCTGAAGTTTCTCATTGCTTGTTCATCCAATTCCCTTTATTAATGCAGCAGTCCAAAGGGAATTAATGAGTGAAAAAACCATAAAATTAATCAAAATGTTTACATACCTAGTGGTAGTTGTGCTCCTTGTGTGCCTATGTCAGATGTCTGTGGCAATGGAGGAGAAGAAAACATACATCATTCACATGGCTAAATCACAAATGCCAGCAACCTTTGATGACCATACCCACTGGTATGACTCGTCGCTCAAATCGGTTTCTGAATCAGCGGAGATGATCTATGTTTATAAAAATGTTGTCCATGGTTTTTCAACAAGGCTTACAGCTCAAGAAGCTGAATCCTTAGAGACCCAACCTGGGATTCTCTCTGTTTTGCCTGAGCTGAAATACCAACTCCACACTACTCGGACACCTTTTTTTATGGGTCTTGATACAAGTGCTGATTTCTTCCCCGAGTCAGATTCTATGAGTGATGTCATCGTTGGAGTACTCGATACAGGGGTTTGGCCGGAGAGAAAGAGCTTTGACGATACTGGATTTGGACCTGTTCCTGATTCGTGGAAAGGTCAGTGCGAGTCTGGCACCAACTTTAGTTCTGCGATGTGTAACAGAAAGCTTATTGGAGCGAGGTATTTTTCTAGGAGTTATGAAACTACTCTTGGACCAATTGATGAGTCCAGGGAGTCTAAATCTCCTAGGGATGATGATGGACATGGAACACACACTGCTTCTACAGCAGCTGGTTCAGTTGTTCAGGGCGCTAGCCTTTTTGGTTATGCCTCTGGAACTGCTCGGGGAATGGCTAATCGTGCCAGAGTTGCTGTGTACAAAGTTTGCTGGGCTGGGGGGTGTTTTAGCGCCGACATATTGGCAGCTATGGACAAAGCCATTGATGATAACGTTGATGTGCTTTCCTTATCACTTGGTGGAAACACAGCGGATTACTACAAAGACAGCGTTGCAATTGGAGCATTTGCTGCGATGGAGAAGGGTATTCTGGTTTCTTGCTCTGCTGGAAATGCTGGACCTGATCAATTCAGTTTGTCCAACTTAGCACCTTGGATCACCACCGTGGGTGCTGGAACAATTGACCGTGATTTTCCAGCATTTGTAAGCCTCGGCAATGGTAAAAATTTCTCCGGCGTTTCACTTTACGCGGGTGATTCATTACCCAATAAAATGCTTCCATTTGTGTATGCTGGTAATGCTAGCAACGTGACCAATGGAAATCTCTGTATGACGGGTACCTTAATTCCTGAGAAAGTTAAAGGCAAAATTGTGCTGTGTGACAGAGGGATTAACGCTAGAGTCCAAAAGGGTTCTGTGGTAAAAGAAGCTGGTGGAGCCGGCATGGTTTTGGCTAACAGCGCATTAAATGGGGAGGAGTTAGTGGCTGACGCCCATTTACTTCCAGCGACGGCAGTAGGTCAAATAGCCGGCGATGCAATGAAGAAGTACTTAACCTCAGATCCTAATCCAACGGCCATGATTCTCTTTGGGGGAACAAAGGTAGGAATCCAGCCGTCACCGGTTGTTGCAGCGTTCAGTTCCAGAGGCCCAAATTCAATCACGCCGGAGATACTTAAACCGGATATCATCGCACCCGGTGTTAACATTCTGGCCGGTTGGACCGGCGCAGTAGGTCCGACAGGGTTGGCTGAGGACGATAGACGGGTCGAGTTCAACATTATCTCGGGTACATCCATGTCGTGTCCTCACATGAGTGGCCTAGCGGCTTTGCTAAAAGGAGTCCACCCAGAATGGAGTCCCGCCGCCATTCGTTCGGCGCTCATGACCACCGCTTACACCGCCTACAAAAACGGCGGAGCACTACTAGATGTCGCCACAGGAAAACCGTCTACGCCTTTCGATCACGGCGCGGGACACGTAGATCCCATTTCGGCATTGAACCCAGGACTGGTTTATGACATAAACGCCGGTGATTACCTCAATTTCCTGTGTGCATTGAAATACACTCCATCACAAATCAACAGCTTAGCAAGAAGAAACTTCACATGTGATTCAAGCAAAAAATACAGCGTCACAGATTTGAATTACCCTTCTTTTGCTGTTTCATTCCCTGCCGAATCCGGAAGTGCCGTTTCAAAAACAATCAAATACAGCCGAACACTGACTAATGTTGGACCAGCTGGAACATACAAAGTAACTGTTTCTTCGCCAAATAGCTCAGTGAAGATTATAGTCGAGCCTGAAATATTGAGTTTCACTGCAAAGAATGAGAAGAAATCGTATACTGTGAGTTTTACTGCTCCATCAAAGTCCTCTACGGATGCATTCGGTAGAATTGAGTGGTCTGATGGGAAGCATGTGGTTAGTAGTCCAGTAGCAATTTCTTGGACATGAATTATATGAAGACATAGCTATAGCTTCTGTTTATTTCATCTAAGTTCATGTTTTTCTGCTTTTAAAAGTTCCATTCCAATACAATGGTTGGAAGTTGGCTTCAAATGTATTTATGGATCCCATGAAAGAATCAAAAAAACTGTATGTATGCCTTCAACAATTTCTTCCTCACTATACAGTGTTGTCAGCAATTTTAATTGTGAACTGTACCTACAGGCTACATGTATCTCTGCGTAATTTCATTGAACTGTATCTCATATAATATTTAAATGACGTTCACCCAAAGACCACTTAATTTTCATGTAAGTTAAGAGGGGTGTTTATTGGAGAACGGCAACGAGTCTAGATACGAGTTCAATTCCTCCTATGCTTAGTCTAATTAACTATGTATCCATTATGTTAGCTAAACTTGTTTTAATCTAGCATACGTCCACTCATGTTAGTTTGCGGCTAACTTAACCATGTTCATCTCCCCTGCTTCAGCTTGAAGTAATAGGTGAGGTAACCATACTGAGTTTGATTCATCCGTAGATATTATGAATGCTGGAAAAACAATGTTACTATAATTGTACACTAGCACATGGTTTTGCATATTAATGCTTGAAAAGAGAGGAATGATTGATCTGTCGAAATAATGGTCACTGCTTAATAGACACTCCAAACAAACGACATTCATTGCTGGTGGCTTTCCCATTCCATAGGATGACGATGATTGACATAAGATACACAACTTCATGACTACCGGTTCTATCCAAAATAAGTGTTGTTTTAGCTCGTTTCATACCCATTACTATTTTTATTTGGGACTCCCAAAGCGGCATTTACTTTGGGACAAATATTTCGTACTGCAACACTTACTTTGGAATAGATGGAGTATTAAAATCATTAAAATATTTCAGAGCAAGACAAAAGTTATATAAGCACGCATAAATTTGTACAGAAACTAATGCTGTATGCATGACACGGTTGTATGATGACTATTTGTTAATCTTATAATAGGACCAAACCACAGTGTATATTGACCGGAAGAAAAAATACCGGCACCAACTAGACTGTTAATGTATACTCAAATCAAACGACTTCAATGCAAGACAAACAAAATTAGTGGGGTCGATCAGTTGGTGGAGGGTGAGTCGCCAACAACTTGGGGTGACGGGGTGAGATTTGGAGCCAATCAAGAGGGAATTGGACAAACCATTCCAGTCCCTCAAATTCTAACTTATCAGCAAAGAACTTGTCAATTTCAAGAAATTTATCACTTAATTTACTCATCCCCCCAAAAAATAATGAAAGAATGTCAATCTAATATGATGCTCCGTCAGCGTCATCCATTTTAAATGAAACTGAATTTTGGCACATACATTCCAAGACAAGCACACCCCACTAAATTTATTATATATTGAAAGATGCCCCTAGGTGAGATCATTCTTTACGAAATCATTCTTCAAATTATAATATCTGCAGTCCAATCAAATAATTGGAGGACATATCACAATGATCTAGTGATCATGTATGCCTGTTTAAAGAATACATGAAGAAAGTACAGAAAGTTACTCTACTCTTTTGGCGATTTCTGAATATGAACAAGACTTACCGCTGACCATCGGAATCCTGAACAGCTGTTAAATAATGCAAACTAAGTCACCATGCATCTGTTGCTCCTCTGATAGTAAACTTCTTCCAAAACTTACTAGAGCAAAGTATTCATTTAGCATTGTCACGGCATCAATCCGCAAAGCGTCTCAAGAGCAAAATTGACCTACATAGCGAGATCTCCCACTAGGTCTCGTTAGTTAAGCAATGTGAGAATAATTGAATGTTGAAACTGGCTACAGCTCTTCATTGATTTTCCATTTAGAGAGCATCTTGCTTACTTTGCACCCGTCATCATGTTCCAAGGCTACAGTCTCTTTATCTTTAAACTAACTGGCCGGCTATATACAGGATACAATCCACATGGTAGAAGAGTTCAATACAAATGGAAAGCGTCATAATTTGTGCCAGTTCTGGTGTGGTTGCTTTCCAAGGCGCTTTAACATATACATGCATCCAGCTGCAGAGAAAAGACCAACAGCAGCCATAGCTATAATTCTTGAATTTTCAAAGTTCTGGTAGAAACCTCTCTGCAAAATTTCAAAATAGCAGACCATCAAATGTTCAATAAATCACCAGGAGAAAAAAAGAATCTCATGATGAAGTTTCACCTGTGGCACCATACAATCAATTAAAACTTTGTAGAAGTTTAACATAGAATGAAGAAACTATATTGCATTTATCTTAACTGAGAAAATGTGGATACTGCCCCAAACCATATATTTCCAAGTAACAAGCATCTAGGTAAAGTTCATGCACTATATCCTTAAACGGGTTTTACTGGGAAAAAGGTGACCATAAAAACTGAAGAGGATCTCTTCTGATGAAATGATGGATTAAATAATACATATGGTAAAAGAGAACATGCCTGAATCAGAAGAAACAGCATAAATGCATTTGAAGGAACGATCGATAAACTCATCATTCCTCCACGAAGATCATTAGGCACATACCTGCACGTTATAGGAAGAAAGGAACTAGAGTAAAAGAAAATTTCCAGCCAAATATATGAGACAGCAATCTATGCTCGAGTTTCACAATTTATTAAATCCACGAGAAAATTATGAGAGCAAGCATAGTTTACATGGTTCTCAATCTGGCGAGTGAAGGCAAAACCAATCCCACACACACATGAAATATGCAGAATAGCATCAACAGAATTTCAACATCCTGCAACAATATCGCAAATTAAGGTTGACGCCATTACCTGATATTTGAACAGCTTGAAGAAAAGAAAACTAGTAAAATACCTGATAATCAAAAGCTATAATGGAAGTGACGGAGCCCATAATAATAAAGGCATATACTAAGCACTCCTCTGTTCGGAGTGATAAAGGGCCACCGGAGAACCAGGAAAACGCAGTGCTTCCAAGCATTTTGGCACCAAGTACACAAGGGTATACCAACCCTAGCGAAACCTCTCTCCCATCTGCCTAAAAATCCAAACAAACTTTAAGAAGAAATATATCAACTTTTTGGAAGAGGAACAGATATGGTGAGATAGGATTTCAGAAGGTAAAGAAAATATAATGTGCATTCATCCTGATAAATCAGCAGTCACAAAGTTTGAGAGACAGATACCGGCCACAAAAAGAATACTTCGTAGATTTCAATCACAGGCAGATGGTTTAACAAAATCACTTGTCTAGAACCACAAGCAACATTCTAATGTGTCTTACACGAACAGTTAACAGCCACTCTCTCTCTCAGTATAAGAACGAACCTCGTCGATCTTTCCAAAGAAGGCCTCTCACAGTAGTAATTAGAATACTTCCTCTATCCATTTCCTTGACACACTTCCATTTCCAATTTTGAGACACGAAGTACAAACGAATAACTAACTTTGAAACATATACCTAATAACGGAGGTGTGTTTTCGTATACATAACTTCAACTACCATCTCAATTACTCTATTCAAAATTAAGGTAAAAGAAAGTAAGTAGATAAACAAATTTAGCACTCCTCGTAGAATACTTTTCTATGAGAAAACAATAATAAGAATTGGAGAGTCAGAAACACTGAAACAGTATCCTTTCCAGTAAGCTAGTCAAAATCATACCACAATGGTTGGAGCCCAAGTAATCCAAAAAACTGCAACTGAGAAGTGGATGGTAGCTTGGGTCCATGACAAAAGCCAAACCCTTTTATCTGCCAAGAATATAAATGTGAAAGATTAGGATATCGATCCAACCAATCGTAATGATGCAATAAGTCATCAATACAGTATTTGTACAGATGCAGGTTCTCCATCTCATTGCCATATTAAGACGTTGCAAAACTTCATTTTCTGTAATTGGACCATTTTAACTATCTCAAGCATTTCATTTGAGAACATATAAGCCTAAAATTAGGAACAACCTCATTCTGCATTGGAAGATTACTATACTTGCACTGTCTGATAAACCAAACTGGTAGTATTTAGTAACGAGAAAAGGATCATTTTCCGTCTGATTTATGGCTCTGTTATGCTTTCATGCTCTTCTCAAGTATGGACTTCTGATTTTGAGCTAAGTTGACCAAGTACCAACCAAAATAAGATCACAGTAAGAAAATAAGGTAGCTACACATAGTTTAGTGGAGGGGATGAGACAATCATTGGAGCAGAGAGTGGCAAATCAAGTTGACAATGCTTGTGAGATCATCGTCAGCCTTTTAGATGCCTTCTTCCTTACTTTCCCTGTCTTTCTATCTCCACCCCTTTCTTCTTATTAACTCAGATTGTGGTACACGACCTCCTTTTACAGAAAAGACCTCTATTGGAGCCTAATAATGTCTTTCACCAGAAAGGAAAAGCCCAAAAAATAAGCAAACAAATTGGATTTCTTATGACTATCCAAGAATTGGAATGTTTGAATCAAGGTTTTTAAGGTAAAGCTTATCCGACTTTATTTGTTTTAGAATCTTTTTTACCATGAGGAATTAATTTAATAGTTCTTTTGGATTCATAGTCAGCTATGGAAATGTGTTCCCAGTTATGTCGTGCCAACAGAAAAGTTCAATGTCATTCTTCCTGCTCACCATGATTATACTGGGTGCATATACATATAATATGAGTGCACAAATTGGGTAAACTATGAAAAAAAGGGGAACTAAACACAAAAATGGATGTTTTATACCACCAAGTATGTATGTTTGAAATTTTGTCTGATAATCTTTAAGAATAGTTGATTTTGCATCTTCCTTCCATCCTCGGCTGACATAAGCCAGAGCAGTAAAAGCCATTACTACCACTGCACTGGACGGAGCAAGTAAACTTGTCTTTTCATGACCACCAATTAACCAGTTGCCAACCACTTGGCTTCCAATGAAAGACGCAGATTCAATAAAAGTCATTAACCAAAACATGTCATTCACTGAATCCTGCCTCTGCTCAAGCTGCAAAATGATTTATAAGGAAAACTCATCTTACTCTACTAGCATAGATTCTTTGTGCAGAAAATCTAGAATCCAATCTAAAACACTAGATCCACCGGCCCCTACCCTAAACCCTTTGCATTTACTACAGCCGTTCATCATTTTTTCAAGGGGGAGAGGGGATACAATAAAGATTTACTACATTCATTCATTTCAAAAAGTGGATGAGTTTTTTTTTTTTTTTTGAGAATGGTAACCTCAAGTGGATAAGAATTTTGAGTTACCAACTAACTAGTCTTCGTAATTGTACTTCCCCCATGGAATAAAAAATCATATAACAATAACAAAAAGAGATTTTGAAGACGAACCTTATCATGTTCAACAACCATCCATGTCTCGAAGTTGAAGAAAAATATCGTAGAGGCAAGAGATAGACAGATGCTAGCGAGCCAAACACTTGGATGTCCAGTGACCCTCCTCCATATGGCAACAAAAAGATGCAGCAAGCAAAATAACAAGCTGACTTTTCTCTGGCCACTGCATGAAGAGAGGCAACATAATGATAAGTTTGACAGATGGTAATGATTTACCTTATGGTGCTTCATCACAATTCAAGATTTGTTGGACAGTTCAGAAGAAAAATGATGTCATAGTCCAAAAAGAATGCATCAAAGAATCGAAGATCAGATGATACTTCCTCTACCCCAAAATGTTCTATTTCATTGCGAAGAGTGAACCAAAGAATCTGTCTAAAAGTTTGAATTTATTATTCATGGAACTCCAAGAAAATGAAAATGGCAATTTGCCGTACAGTCTCTTTTTTTTTTTTTTTTGAAAAGTAACTGAGAAAATTCATCACTTGCATTATATTTATTCTAATACCTATATTTTTGTTTACTTTAAGTAGATGAATTAATTAAGTCAAACATAACAACTTTAATTCCAAAAATTAGACAAAACCCCCACATAAGGAAAATAGAATGGAGGGAGCTGCATAAGAAAAATAGTCTTTTTATTTTTTTTCTCATAAGTGAGACGTATTTTTCTGAAACCTCAAGTGGATATGAAGCAACTTCCAACAACGTCATGGTTATGCAAATAGAGACACAACCTGGTAAACATAGAAAACTATGCAGAGTAACCTTACATCAGATCCGAGAGCATGCCCAAAAAGGTACCAACAAAGAGAGCAGCTGCATATCCAATACATAGAGAGATGACCATTTGCTCCCTACTAATGCCATGGTACACTAATTCATACTCTCCAAATACTTCCCACAAACCTTCCATCACTGTAAAAGTTAAATAAATAAAAAATGATTTGAATCCAAGCTGATAACAAAAAAGACACACTTACTATATTGAGGGTGTAATGAAAAGGGAAGTATGCCGTTGTTGCAATATGTGATTTGCACGTGCACCTTAACACGAGCTCTATGATCAGTAACTACCATAATTCTTATCAAGTTAAATTAGTTTTTGACAATAATGTGGTGTCAGATCAGCCAATGCATTCTTGTGATTAATTTGCATAATATGCTAATAAATAGATTATAAAGGGAAGAACTTGTATCCTTATCTCAATCCAAACTCCATGTTTTTGTACAGACTCGTGCATCCACGCATTTAACTCCATTTGTTAGAATAGCTTCCATTTATTCTTTGAATATACGTCGAATTTAATAAGTGCATTGTGTGAAGTATATGTGCATGTGATTCTATATATTCACAAGACAGAATGAGAAAATTAGAATTTCATTAATTCATCTTTTGAGTAAATCATGTATTTATCTACTATATAATTATAGGATATTCTGCTTTATGAACTCCATTTATCCAAGAAATCCACACATGAAAGAAAACGTCTAACTTAATAAAATGCTATGAACTCCATTTATCCAAGAAATCCACACATGAAAGAAAACGTCTAACTTAATAAAATGCTAAACGTAGTAAAGTACAGATTATCAGCTAGTCCATCTATCCAATTAGTTTGAGACTTACCAATTTCAGAGCTAAGTTAAACTAGATTAATTCATTTCTTTTCCAAGTTAAAATTTTGAAATCCAAAACCTGCCAGAAGTGCTAGTTTCATTTTTCTCTTTGGCCAAAAAGAATATTCTTTTTCTTTTACACATTAAACAACTACATGAAAATGAAGGGTAAAACATCAAACATTTGGAACAGAGGAAATTCAACAGTCAAGAGGCAGGGAAACATGTAAAATTTTACTACTTCGCACCAATTTTCGCTGCAATTAGATTGTATGAGTTAGTTCGAACATGACAGTATTCAGCGGGCACACAAAACAAGTCAGAAAATAACGTCACCTGAAGAAAGAGAATAAAGTAACAGAAAACTTCTCTGGAAACGAATGAAGGAAGAAGAAGGCGCGTGATCGAAAACGGAGGAACTTCTGGTACTGTTCGGCAAATAGTAGATTGACAAGCAACATGCTACAAAGAAAAATAAACACAGAGCTGGATTTGGCTCCCAAACATCGCTCTCGATAATCACCCCCATTTCTTAAAGAAAAAAAATGTACAAGAAGAATTTCACCGGATCTAAGAATTACTAGATCAATTCCCGGCGAATAGTGATTGCTTTTCAGTATCCTGTCAATAGAGCCTTGCAGTGAACGGTTTCCAAGGCGGGTTAGTTTTCATTGAACTGAGAACCTTAATTGGGCCGATATTTCCACATAAAGCCCAATGATGATGGCAAGTAAACAAGTCGCTGGGGTAGTCTTTCATCTTTCCTCCATTAAATCTACGTCGGTTTCCCCTTACTTATTTAATAAAAATTTATTTATTAGCTAAAATATCTATATTAATGGCCTAATTTTATTCTACATAAGTTAAAAAAAAAATTGTCTTATTTAATATCTAATTTTTTTTTCATATGTTATGTAGTATTGTAAGTTAAGAAGTTTTTTATCTTGTTCAAATAAACCTTTTAATTTGTGTTTTTTGAAATTGAAGTTGTGTCTATCTCATTATAATTTTGTAGAACTAAATGGCCTAATTTATGTTAAATTATGGTCTAAAAATATAAATTTATGCTAATATTTTTTTCAATATTGAAGTGTTAAAGTAAAAAAATAATAGATTATTGATTTGAATGATAAAATTAAAAATCACTTCAAAATAGGAGTATTTGTGTGAAGAACCCACAAATGAAAAATGTAGGAATTGCACTTGATAACCAACTTTAACCTTGCCGTTTGAATTATAGTTTATGTTTTTTCCAAAGGAATTGACACCTAATGCTTTCTCTATTTTATTTTCATAATTCATTTGGCTTATGTAAAAAGATAAATATATTTTTTATAAATATTTGTAAAAACATTTCAGGTGTTTAACATAAAAAGTGATAATAGACACACCAACTAACTACTATCAATTTTGAATTTTTTTTCCAAATACATAATATGTATCTATAAAATTAATTTTAGTACTTAACCTTGATTGTTACTTTTAACAAGCTAATCCAAACCACTGCAATCTAAAAAAGAGATTTTGATAAGTTCTAGCACAGGGTAAATTAAATTATTATTTGAATATTTAGAAATTAAAGTTCATTGAAGTGAACTTGATAAAATAAAATAAAAAAATAAAGACTGTTATATATATGATTTTTTTAAAAGAAAAAAACAAAAACAAAAGAAAGGGTGTTGGAAGACCAAACTTGTCCTTTATATATTTTTGACTCTTCTATTCCCTGCAGCTGCCGTATCCCCACCACTGTTTTTCGCCTGTTACAGAAGAACTCTCTAGGGTTTCAAATTCACGTCCGTTCCATCAATAATGGGTGGAGGCAACGGTCAGAAATCCAAGATGGCTCGTGAGAAGAACATGGAGAAGATGAAAGGCCCAAGAGGTATTTTCTTTCCATCCATTGAATGATCTGAACCCAATTTCATCCACATCGTGGTCTTAATTCAATTGCTCAATCAGCTTGATTCTAGCTTTAGTTTACTCCGGTTCGACCTCGTTGTTGGAATTCATGGTGGCTTTTGACAGTGTCTTCTATGTTTTTTTGTTTGAGATGCTGAGATATGACTTTACGTTAATCGTCAAACTTTGGCTTTTCACTAACTCTCTAAATCCTGGGATTTATGCAGGAAGCCAGCTTGACGCGAACAAGAAGGCAATGACTATCCAGGTAAAGCCTTTTTGTTTACACAACTTTACTATATAATGGGTAATTATTGAATTCCACTTATGTGACCTTGCTAAGTATAAATGGTCCCAAGCCCAAATAAGGAGGAGGATTGTGGTAGGATGAAGCCGGCGCAATAATATAGCATAAAATTTTCATATAGCATACACCTACTTATTTCAGATTGAAGCGTAGTTAATTCCTCACTAGAGATGATGAAGGTTATTTGGAAAGATCGTTTTATGTTTGCTTCTTTGGATGTTAGATGATTCCTCTGTCACTTTGGTGATATAAATTGGTTAATGTCTATAGTTTGTCTTTAAAGACCAAAATACTCCTCTGCCTTTTCAAGTAAGAACACATGAAATATAGAGAACACATATCCTCTGAATTTGGAAATATCTCCATAATGTAGTTCCATTAAAAGGATATAAATGTGTTAATGACTTCATCAGGATAGTCCAGTAGTATAGTAAGAAGAGGTCATATGTCGAAGGCGAGAACTGATCAATCATCAACAAATCAATCACTTGGATACAATTACCACCTACAATCTTTTGTTATTGTGTTTGGGCTGGTAATGCCATGGTGTTGAGCTTGAATTCCCTTTGTATGAGTTCAAATTGCTTCTCTTTGTACTTCATAGAACAGCAACCCTCAGTCTCGGTGTGTAATCTCCTTCAAATGTTCTGTAATTTAGCTCATTGAGCATGTAAACTTTTTAGTTCACACTTTTTATGTAAATACTGGATGTGTGGTTCAACACTCCTGTCTCTCCCCATGTACTTTGATAAATCTGAATTTAGGGAATTTGCTGTTTTAATTTGCACGTGAAGTTATATTGGCCTCTCATGCGTTCATATTCTTAATGGGTTGGCTTCTGCCTTTCTTTTTTCTTTTTCCAGCTTTTTAAGGCAGTGTATTTAGAATTCATTTTGATTGCTGTTCGCTTTGATCCTTCACTGACTCGTCTGTATTGTCGCGGATGATGGCAGTGCAAGGTGTGCATGCAGACATTTATCTGCACAACATCAGAGGTGAAGTGCAAGGAACATGCTGAGGCCAAACATCCAAAATCTGATCTCTTCACCTGTTTCCCTCATCTTAAAAAATAAATGTAGGTGCCAAACTGGTCATGTAGAAAATGTTGGTATTATCTCTAATCACTAGTCGCAGAAGTGTCAAACAAGCAAAGATGTAAAATTGTGTGTTATAGAACCGCATGTTAACAGATCGGGCAAAATCTTGTGGCACTCTTATCTTTAGTGGTTGATACCATATCATATGGTATAATTCGGGATTGTCAATGCATTAGGCATTGGATTTTGGTTAAACGTGGGCATGAAGATGCGTTCTACACAGTTTCTTTCATTTAATTTTTGCTAGATACGTATAGGGAATTTGATAATGGATAATTGTAATTTGGTTTGACAAGCAGAGAAAATTTAGGCAGTTTGGCTTCTTCGCAGATCTGAGATTTGTCGTGCTCCTCAGCCCGCACTTTTCATTCGTTTATGACCTATTGAGTGGATAAAGATACTACTAGAATTTCTAGGCAAAATTTCCAGCACCATATCAATGAAGCACAAAGCCAAAGACAAACTATCAAAGCTGAATGCAGGAAAATCCGGTACACTTGACGTACCAAGTCAACTCCCGAATTAATTTTCGAAAATCTACTACTGTTTACTTCTAGGGGTACCTTGAGGAGCGGGGAGGGGCTTGACTTTTAACGCTCAACAGGTCACTTCCGTTGGCTATCAAGGTCACAAGCATGAAATCTACAGAACGCTATTTCTCTTGAAATGTTCAATGAAGATCTGTACTCCCTGAATTCAGTCGTCTGCTCAAGTTCAAATACACAGATTTCTCACAAATGCCACTAAAATGGATACACAAGGTACATTACACCATAGTTTTTCTCCTTCCCATTAATAGCAAGACAATAAAGCTACTGTGTCCTCATCCTGCTAGTTTCTGCAGCCCTCACTTGTGAGAAATATGGATGGGCCTAATAATCAAGGCAGAGAAAGCAGTTATGTGGTTTCCCAACACATGAATTAAAGATCTTAAACACGCAAATACATGGTGTTCAATATACTAGTTGCGCAAGATAAAACAAATACTTCACACATATAAATGTTTATTATTAAAAGAAAGTTTTTTTGGGGGTGGGGGGTAGGAGAGGGAAGTAGATTGATTCCAGCAAACATCATGATTCGTGGCAAACGAAAAAAGATAACTAAGAGCATAAAGAGAAGGCAACATGCACTTCACAGTCACCAGCTTGCTTCTAACAGTATTTTAAACCCAAAACTAGTCTGTTGCAACTCTTCTACCAACTCTTCCATACTGATCTCTTTCATGTATTATTCCTCAGATTTTGATTTTAGCACAGTACATATTAAAATGTCAACTAACCAAGTCTTTTAAAGATTTTAAAATGTCAAAAACCATTTTCTTTAATGAGTTATAAATTTTTTCCGTACTTTGAAAAAGCCTTATAAGACAAGAAGCTAAGAAAACAAAGATGAGAGGCTCGGAGTTTAAAATTCATTAATAGTGGATAAAAGGATTACCATTGCTTCTCTTGCTGTAAGTCTACTCTGATGATCATAACGGAGAAGCTTGTCAAGATAATCCATAGCCTGCAATGAAAACTCAAAATCAATTATCAAATGGATAGTGAATGAAAGCCACTTGGGACTTTGAGGTTTACTTGTCACAATTGTTGGTTTTGTCTTATTCAGAACAAATTTACAACGGATACATAAATAGAGAGAGAACAATACCTCTGGTGACACTAGATGTTGATTGTCTGCATTAATAAATTTGGACCACGGCTTCCTACTGTGTCTGCATGGGCAAGACAGATTGTATTCATCTTCAATAGCTAAGAGTTTTGGCTATAAATGAGAGAGGCGACACTTCTGCTAAAGCTAGTTACTGAGATCAACTTAGTAAGCCCATTTAATCATAGCTCTTAAGTAATTCTGTAACTGCCTTAGCCTAGTTTTTATCTTGGCGATAAGGATAGCAACAAGAAAGGAAGAAGCACACCTTCCAACCATAGCCTCTAACTGAGGATCAAGCTGTAATTGATACTTGTGCAAATATGCATTCAACTCATCTGTACCAAGTACCTATAACAACAATAATCCATCAACTCTATGTCAAGCAGCTATACAATACTTTTATCTAAATTGAGTTTTACTTACAACTACAAGTTTTCAGTTGATCAACCTCCCCCCTCTCATTCAAAGAACACAATTTAAAATATATAAACAAATTGGTCAGTTACTCGGATTACCTTTGCAATTTTGACGAGCTGATCCTGATTATCATGGCCATAAAAGAAAGGTTCCTTGCGAAAAATCTACGCAAAGAAAGGCATGGTCAGCTACAAAGAATGTAGGAGGAAAAAGACATTGATTTCAAACAAACAAATACAAACTTCTAAAAAGTCCTTTCAGATGTTTACAGTTTCCCATGCCCACAACTGATAGCTTTAAGCTATAAACCAACAGTTCATATTCTGAATCATAAAATTTCTCACCATTCCTGCAAACATGCAGCCAAGGCTCCACATGTCCAGAGAATAGTCGTAGTCTTGCAAGTCAACTAGAAGTTCAGGGCCCTTGAAGTATCTGAAACAACAAGAAAAGAAGACCTCAGACTTGCTTCAGTAGCCTTGAGACTAAACAAGGACACCAACAACGAGAAATCCATCATTTCCAATTTCCCATGATAGTTTATGAACCACTAACTTACGGTACGAAATTAATTTCCCATCTGCAGCTATGCTGATAAAGAGCTAGCTTGACCTAAACAATTCCAAACCTTCTCCTATAATCCCATTGATTATCTTGGTATTCTTTAATTGGGGTATAGTGCAGAAGCAGCTTCCATTCTTTGTAAGCCATCTTAGTGACTGATCAAAATGGATTATAACAGTTGCTTTTCGCCTCAACAATAAATGCATGTAACCTAATTCTGCTAGTATACTTGGGATTAAGAGATAAGTGAAAGTAGGAGTAGATGTACGCATTGCAAGTTTAGTCAACATAAGAAAAGTGAAACTCAGATGAAAACAAATGAGATTGCAATGCCTATATGCAAACATTCAGATTTTTAGGCTCACTACATGTAAAATCACAATCAAACAGTTGAAATTGGGAAGTGCTACAGGAAAATGGAGTTATAGACCAAGATGTCACGCACAAAATCAAAATCTAAAGGTTGAAATGGAGAAGTGCTACAGTGGGTGTTATCCGATAGAAGGATGCCTACCCAAAAGTCAAAGGTAAGCTCTATAGAACAGTTATCCGACCAACAATATTATATGACTGAATGTTGCACCATTAAAATTTTACACGTCCACAAGATGAATGTCACTGCTAAGGTGAATGAGTGATCATAAAAGATTAGAGAAATGATCAAATTCATGAGAAGGATCAAGTACCACACATCAGTGATAAAATGACAAACGGTCACTGGGATGATTTGGTTGTGTCCTGGATCAACCCCCTTCCGACGCAGGGACTCCTAGGTGTGAAACCATGGTGAGTGAAGATGTTAAACAAAGGAAGAGGTAGACCTAAAATCACATGGAAGGAAGTTGTCTCTTAGGACCTATAGTTCTAAGGATCCATGCAACTTAGGGAAAGATAGGGTCATAGGGCACACTGGAAGAAAAAAAAGTCCATATAGGCACTACATATTAGCCTAGAATATATTTAAAATGTTAGGAATTTTACTGTAGGTCCTACACTTTCTAGGAGTGGTTTAGCTTTTCAGAAGTCTGTCCTTTTAGAAAATATAGAGATTCTAATTTATTTATTTTTTTGACATACTAATTATTTATTTGACACTGGAGATTCTAAACTTTTTTATCGTGTTTGCACAATATGTACAAGATATGGGTTTAAATGGATCAACATGGGCAACACAATTCATATAGCCGACCCCTACTTGTTTGGAACTGAAGGGTAGTTGTTGTATGCATAAGTGAACAATGTTCCTTTTATACTTCTAACTTAAAACAACTATAGCAAAGTCACTTGCTTTCGGATTAAAACCTCATGGCTTGTGTCCAGAGAACAATGAGCATGTCAAGCATGTTTTATCTACACTACAGATAGAGAAGCTATATGTAGGAAGCTGTAGCTGGCAAAGCAACTATGCCAGGTCCAGCCATTCTATCAGCAGCATATACGTAGGATGTTGCCGTTGGCAATGCAACAATGCCAGGTCCAGTCATACTATCAGCATATTATCTCTCACCTTGAAGCTACACGAACATTATATTCCTTCCCTGGGTGGTAAAATTCAGCAAGACCCCAATCTATCAAGCGAAGCTTCCGCAGTTCATGGTCTATCATAACATTATGAGGCTTCACATCCCTATGCATTATTCCCAGTGAATGACAATAATCTAGTGCCTGCAGGTTGATAATAAGTTTAAGTTTCTGACCTCCTCCATTAATTTGTAAGCATGTGAAGAAATACATACAAAGAATAGGTACCAAAGAGTCTATTAAACAACTGTCACAAGAATGCTATAATTGACTGAAGGCCTCAGCAAATTGAACAGTCATGCCAAAAAAACGTGAGTCTTTCTTGTCTTTCAAAAAGAAGAAAGGGAAATAAATAGAGTAAATTAACTGAATGGAAAAGCAAATATGCAGGAACAGAACTAAGATATATGCTTTTCAGCATAAAGCATTCGACAAACAAGAAACAATGATGCTGATACATAACGAGAAAGCTCGGGAAGTTGAATTTCTTCTTCTTTTTCACGGGAGGAGGCAAAAGAAATGAAACCTAGACATTTTTCTGCTAAGGTAGGCTGGTGATGTAGGAATGTAGCAAAAAGGAAGACCTAACTTCTAGATAGCAAGAAACAGGATCCAATAATTGGCAACCACATTTGCTATTAGGACAGAAAATTCATGGCATTGGTAATTTTTTTTAATTTATTTATTTTGCTTCACCAATTACAAGATCAGAAGAATACAAGGAAGTTACTATGAAATCCAAATTCAGCAAAAAGAATCACATTGAGGAAGGAAGTTATTAAGAAATCCAAATTCAGTAAAGAAAATCACATTGAGGGAAGAAAGAAGATACAGAAAAGAACGACCAAGAGGACAGGAAGCATATAACTGTTACCTTCTTTAAAAACAAAAAGGAAGACCAGGGGAGAGGGAGCATATGTATAAAAGTCAAAGTGACTGCCACCTTACCTTGAGAAGCTCATATATATAGTAGCGTATGTCGTAATCTGTTAGCGTTGGATACAAAACTTTGAAATCTGTGCTGTTCACGTACTCAAAAATCAAGCTTGGAGTTTTTGAATGCTGATCTCTGACGATATCAAGGAGTTTGACAATGTTTGGTCCACCAAAGAGGTTTTGCAATATCTTTATCTCTCTTTTGATCTACACAACACCACTAATGTCAAGACCAAAGCATACGTATTCATTCTTTTCCCTTGAAGAAAGCACAATATAACAAACTAAAACTGTGTTAGTTAAAAAATTCGATTAAAGAAAGGATTGGAGGGAAAAAGGTATATAAAGAGTGGATACATAACACTACCAAAATTACAAAAGGTTCATCAAGACATTAACCTTATGATATAGTAAAAATTGTTGAAGACGGCTAACTTTTTCCAGATTATGTCACAAACCGACCAACTTTAGGCGGTATGCGTTTCATATGAACATATCTGACAATTTTTTTTCCGAAGTTCCAGAAAAGAGACTTCACTTATTTCTCTGTGACACCCTACCAACACCTGAATAGGTAATTGAAAGTAGGCTTTCAATGAGTTCATAAATATTTTACCATTAAGGCTGTTAATGCTGATGATTCTGAAGAGATAGATATTAAGCCCTTTTTATGAGTTAAATACAGATTTTCCATTAAGACTGTCAAAGTTGATGATTATCCATGGATATTAAGTCAAGGAAAGATAAATATTGCATTGGATCAGAACTCTTCCTGCAAACATCTTTTTTTTTCCCCTTTGAAGCAGAAAAATGAAATCTTAATTCAGCCAAAAGAGAAGAGAAAAAAGAACAGTATCATCCTCGCAGTATAAGTTTTGTAAGTTCAACAATTAAAGGAACGTCATGCCTTTTTCTTCTTAACAGGTTTCAGGATCTTGATTATGCACTTCTCGTTGCTGTTAACATTTATACCTTCAAAAACTTCACTATATTTTCCTCTTCCAACTTTTCGAACAACCTCGTAGTCATCCTGATCACTGCAATAATGAATACGATGGGCATTGATGAGGATAATACAATGTAGCTGGGGCATTCAAGTTGAGTAAGTCAAAAAGGTTCAAATTTGAAACCAAAACTCATGAAAGAAATTAGTCCTTTCTTGTGGGATTCCACTTTAGAGTGCTGGTAGAAAGGACTAATTTACCTTCTTGTAGAAATTTGGGCAGTTCCATTCCAATACACATGAAAGAAATTAGTCATATAAATGGAACCATCTATATGATCTGCTCCAGTTTGGGCAGTTCCATTCCAATACTGAATGATTCAACTTCCAACACAAAGTAAGGGTTCTAAATATCACTCGTTCCTAGATTTAAACAAGCATACCTAATGTGTACCAACGTGACTAATCCTTAAGCTCAACAAATAGGTACAAAAAAAAACAATACCAAGTGGAATCCCACAAGAAAGTAGGGATGCAACACGAGGACTTCCTGAGGGTCACCCATCCTAGTACTACTCTCGCCCAAGAACGCGTAACTTCAAAGTTCTGATGGGATCTGGTGCATTAGTGCTGGTATAATAGGTAATATTATATATTAATCTTCCATTGCATCACTAGGTATATTGTTGTTGTAATCTTCCATTGCATCATATGAAAGCTAACAGAGAAGTAAAACCCCAACCTAATCTGAAGCCACAAAATATAGGAAACTTGCCTTTATCTCAACAAGACTAGACAATAATTCTGCATTAACTCAATAGGTATTTTCCAACGTGAAAGAGAAAGGTTTTCATTGGGTCATTCCGTTCAACATAGCAGGAATTCGCCAAAATAGCATCTACACTGAATAACCAATCATCTATTAGACAAAAAATAGAAGGAAACCTAAAATCCGTTTTCACGTATGCCAGGTAGTTGATGCTACTACTAAGCATCCAATACGACTGTAGACACAAAAAATGACGCCTGGAGTGTATGTTACTATGCCATGTAACTGGTAACACCCATTTTTCTTTCACACCCAAAAAAAACAAGACATAACCAACTCTTTTTCTTGGATGCTAGAAATGGGTGTTATTATTTTACTTAACAATCGAAAAAGAAAAAAGACGTAGCGAACAGCATATAATCTGAGAATTTCAATCATCAACCAGTATATAAACCCCCAAAATAAATAACAAATTCAGAGGCGATTAGGGTTAGGTAAGGAAAAGAATTTACCCCCATTGAACAGTTAGTGATTCGTAATCCCAATAATCCCTAGGTCGAAGCACATTGATATCGGTGTATACTCGAGCTTTAGACATGGTTTTATCGGAAATCAGAGACTGAAGAGTTGTTAATCAATGTATCGTATATCGGAAAATGGCAACAAAGATGCGGAGGAGGATGAGTTGGGCCAAGCTTCTGTTTGACGCAACCGCCAGACAGTAATACTACTTTACACAGAAGGCACACAACATTTTTAGGAAAAAAGCCATAGATTGGAGAAGCTTTTTGCTCTCTTTCGTGTAGGCCATTGGGACCCTTTTACTCTCGGTGCCAAGTGGCTATTTACATTCGTTGATTTTAAAGTATTTTTATTTTATTTTTGCAAAAGGATCAAAAACCTTTCTGATTTATCAATTAGGTCGGTTATTTTTTATTAAAAAAAGAGAAAGAGAGAGAAAGGAGAGGGAGATTATAAAGCTAGGAATCAACATATAAAAATAATATTCTTTTTATTTTAAATTAATTAAATTTTTGAATTTTTTTTAAAAAAATAAAATAATTAAAATATTTAAAAATCAAAATTTATATTTTTCTAGAAGATCAATTACACTACATATTAATGACTTCACTTAGTGCTCTTTCTGTTTCTGTTTCTTTTTTTTTCTTTTTATCATATCTAATTTATTCAGTTATAGACTTTTCAGATGAGGGTCCCCAGAAAATAATTTCTCTACTTCTATGAGGTAATGGTAAGATCTGTGTATATTCTACCCTTCCCAGACCCTACCATTAAAATTCCACTAGGTATGTTGTTATTGTTATTTATGACTTCATAAAAGATAATAGTGAAAAGTATTGTTTAATCTTTGTGTTTCAATATTTTTCTTAATATATATGCATTGCTTCACAAATTTAATTAAAATAGATCAGGTAGAGTATATACGTAAGATTCGTGTTATTTTTTGATTAAATGTATTAAATTTCATGGTTTTGTTTTTTTCAAAAAAAAGTGTAAAATTTAAAGTTTATTAATCTATTAGAGAAGTACTATTATTTTGATGAAAAAAATATATAAAATATTTAAAATAATTATAATGACTATAAAAATATGCATATAATTTATCGTTTTAGTTTAGATTGATTTTTTCTTCAATTTATTCTTAATATAAATCAAATCAAAATTTATCAATTGTTAAAAATCTAAAATCAAATCAAACAAATTCAAGCAAGTATCAGTGAATTTAATTGATTAGTTTGATTTTTGATTTAAATCAAATTTTACTTAAATTATGAATAATTTTATGCACAATTTTAATTAAATAGGTAGTCTTGATTTGTAGATCCACACAGATGTTGGACTAAACCATAAATACCCTAACCCGCCCCAATATTTTGTTTGATATTGTTGAATCAACAAATTAAGACTAACCAAATTAAGGTCCTCAATTTCTCTAAATTTTGACTAGCCAAATTGGTCCATTTTCAGATTAAATTGGCCCATTTGGCAATGTATGTCTAAAGCAATGTTGTCTTCATGTCTTTAAGGCTAACTGATCACGTGTATTTTGCTTTGTTTAAGCTAATATCACAGGGTGAAAGTGTGATACAGTGGCAGCCCCAAAGGTCAACAAATTGAAATTTTGGACTTAACCCAACTTGAACAAAGCAGCAAATATTTGGGCCTAAGGCCTGAAATCAAAAGTGCCAGATAATAGTATTTTCAGCCCAAAATGATTGTATCGGCTGAAAGTCTCTGTTTAATTTCCCTAACAGATTATACTGTTTTTATGTTTATGTCCCTTTAACTTTTATTGTGGTTGACAACATTTTAATTAACTAAGATGAATCTTGGGGAGATTTTTGATGGTTTTTCTTTCATTATTATTGTGTTTTTCGTTTACTTTAAGCATTCAATTCTCAAAATCCATTTAGATTAGGCAACTTAAACTTAGAGAGCAACTTGAGAATAATCCATATTCTTTCATGGTTATAATTATCGTGAGATCCACGTTTATGAGTTTGAGCTAATTATTTAATTCAAAAATATTGACTTGGATAGATTGTTAAGTTATAAGTATTTTTGACACTTTTGAATAATTAATTTCTAGTCACTTTTAAATAAGGATTTTTAGGCATGTTTAGTAATGCAAAAACACTTTTGGTCCTGACTGTTACTTGGTAATTGCCCTGCAAAATTTAATTAGATAATTTTCTTAACAAGGTACCTTCTGGTACTAACATGATAATCTCCCTTTATTAGGGAAATGCATCTGGTCCTATGAAGCTTTTGATTATCTAGTACACTAAGGTATATTTATACCCTCCTCTGTTCTCTGATCACTGGAGTTATGGGCCTAATTCAGACTGATAAGGTTTTTGGGAATAAACAAAATCAGACAATACGTCACCAATAAAAAATTTACAATCTTAACTCACAACCCATGTATTTTTACAACAATCTTAACTCCCCAAAGATCAGAGGCCATCTCATCTGTACAATATGTTGCTGGCTTTGTTGTGCATGTGTTTATAGTTTATCATTTCAAATCAAGATGTTAACTAGGGAGATATACCTTCATAAAGGATTTGACATGCCTATAAATATTTAGTTAAGTTCTATGCACCGAACGAAATAATCTTTGTATAAGCATGGAATATAGGAATTAGGCATGCCTATACACATGGAATGGAGTGTAAAAAATTAGTCTTAGTTCTATGCACTAATGGATGTTATGAAACTTAAATCCATACAAGTATTTCTAATAGGGCATCTCATCCTAAAGAAGAAGATTGTATATGTGATCATAGCTGTGCAACCTGCACCTCCCCTGTTACTCTTTCTAAAGATGAAGGTCGACTCAGTAGATATTTTCAGTGCAGAAGCGCAAAATCTTATTCTTGCTGATTTATGTAGTAACAAGATAACCATCTACCCATTTGACGATTATCAAACATCATGTTGTCGGTACAACAAATATATTGAGTTGAACTCGATCAGAAAGTTTAAGCTTGTTATAATACAGAATAAAAACGCGAAACCCTTAAACTAAGCTAACATTATGACCATCTTAATTCTTAAGTAAAAACTTGAACTACTAGATCGCAGATGAGCGCACATTTATTTGCTTCATTATGTCTTCAACTATGTAGGCGTGTTTAACCTGTTCTACTTGTTACAATTTGAAGGCACATCGTGATAGGAATTAATGATATGCAAATTCCAAGTAGAAGAACAAGAACAGTAATTCTATTCTTTAGAGAGAAGGCAGAGAGAAATAATGTTAGAGAAAGAGATATTTCGTGATAACGCTCAATGGATAAACTTCACTACCTAACACATCCAGCTCTAAGCGACATGGAAAGATAAAATGTTTGCGGTGCTATGGACTGTCAAAAGCTATCTCGACAAGCTTGTGCTCATGCTACTCAAAATGGTAGGCTTCCCGATCAGACAGTTGTGCAAGTACTTTAGTATGAGCAACAACGTCTTCGCGATGTCATGGATGGGAGCCAGTTTGTAGCAACTGAACTTCTTGCTCCTTCCAAAATGAATCATCAGTTCTCTACTGGCACTGTTTCATTATTGTCTAAATATGGTACGAACTGGATCCTTCATTTAATCATGCAAGTTTGTACGGTAAAGTACATATTTTGTCGTGCTTTTAATCCAGAAATGTTGATCTATGTAAGATTTGTAATCTTGATTTCTCTTATGTACCATGAAGAAAGATTTTCAATCTACGTACCAACAATAAATTATGAGCAAGTAGTTCTGACAGTCATCCTTAGGTATTTAAGTATTTCAGCTTCTGCCATTTTCCAGTGGCAAGAATCAAGAAACGTGGGTACGATCGAAATCAAGACTTGATTTGGATTGAAAATAGGTTTGTGTTCCTTTTCTTGTATTCTTTATTAATTTTCATTTATGCCAATGTCAGGAAATACTGCTCAGCCCTCAACCACAAGAGGAAGTGAAAATCTTGGGTATGGTCCTTTAATAAATTTAAGAAAAGAAAGAAAAAAAATACTACTATTTATTTTGGTCTATGTACATAGTACATTTCGATGATGAAGTGGTTTCCATTGACCCCCTAGCACCATGGGAGGCTCAATTAATTTTATGGCCTAAAGTCGAACAAACTTTAGATTAATTTGAAGGTTCTTTACTATACAAAATTTTATCATTAAAATAAATTGATGATTTTTCTTTTCGATAAAATTTAATCCACTAAGATAATAGAGACATAATTTAAAGAGTAAGAAGCATTCATTTTTACAAATACATCAATGTACCCTTTTTATTAAAAATTATTAATAATAACTTTTTTATGAGAGCAATTATTTAAGAAGTATTTTCGTCCAGCCAAAATAAATAAATTGTTGATATTATTTTATTATCTAAAATGAATGTATTAATTACCACCACCACCACCCCCCGCCCCTGCTTCCTGAAAAGTGGTGTAAAATTAAAATTACTCTTTACTTTAATGATTTTTTCACCTCTTTCTAATTTTAGGATAAGTTTGAAAAGGAGCAAAGAGGTAATATTGATACCATAAAGTTTAAATATGAAATGAAGATTTTTATGACCTGTAGTATTAAATATGTCATAATGCTTCTTTGATCATAAAATTTTTTGAAATTTATAGTTTTATTTAACCTGTCTAGCATTTAAGAGTCTTTTTTTTTCAATTCTAAATGTGAAGTAGCAAGTTCATGTATCTTATTGTTGAAATTTTATACTTGAGATTCAACAAATTCTAATTTTTCCTCCATTTATTTTTGACTTGATAGATTTCTTATAAAATGATGAATAAAATACTAAATTTACTTTATTACTCTTAATTATTATTATATAACTCATATCTAATTTTTTTTTACATCAGTTCCAAATAATTTAAATCACTAATTTCAAAAATAGAATGGTAAATTACTTCTTGTTTTTTTAAATTGAACAAATAAAAATGAATATTTATTTTTAACATATTACACAATAAAAAAAAAATAAGAACAAAAAGAATACTAATAAATTTATTATTAAGAAAATATAGAAATGTGACATTCTTTTGTGAAGCCTAAAACAATGGCTTCAGTTGTCACGGGTAGTCCGGCCTATTGAATTGAAGCAAGACGTACGCGTGGGTAGGTGTAATTAGACAGGGAACTGAGAAGGCAAATGATTAATCCATTTTTTCATCATGACAATAAAACAAAGTGTATGCTTTTGAAATAACAGATGCTTCGTTAACTTTTGAGATCAGAAAATATTCAAGAAAAAAGATACTGATCTTCCCAGTATATTATTGCATAGAGAAGCCTTTATTTATTTGGATTGGGAATCTAATGTTCATCTGGTGGCAGACAAAACTATAGCAATTCCTACTCAATCTGTTGGTAAGAGTAGTTTCCATGTGGTTGGTGGAAAATGACTAACAATTACTTAAAACAATTTTAATTAAGAATCATCTTATTCCCTAACTTTCTTCTTTAATTTCCTTTTTTCAATCCCATCCCATTTAAGTAGAAATAATTAACAAAGTCTGTTTAGATCAGATTCCTTAAATATATTATCATAAATCTAGCTACCTCTTTACCCCTTAATGTTTGTTAAATGACATCCAAGTTGGAGATTATGTCATAGATGAAGAGCTTTTATTAGTACAATGAACCTAAATAATTGATAACCAATAATATTTATTTATTTATTGGAGCACTTGGATTATTCCTTTTGCTGTGGTGTTTTATTTAGACAAAAAAGCCTGTCTGACTTTAACTGATTGAAAGTAGTTGATAAGTATAAAGTGTTAACATGCGCTTTAAAATGTTAATCCATTTTTATTTTCTAAATAAAGAGTTACTGTTTGAGAGAAATGTTGGAACTAATAATGAGTAATTGATATATCAACATTTTTATGTAAAAATGACTCAGCATCCTCTTTATCTTTTTCAAATAGAAAAATATAAGCTACAGTGATCAACTTGAAACATGTTAACTAATTTTATCTTATTAGTCAAACACATCAAATCTATCAGAAAAGAAAGTGCATTTTTTTTTCAAAATTTTGACCTCAATGAAACTTGGCCAAAACAAACCTACAAGGTATATATGATTGTTTGTAAGTTGTAACAAAGAAACCGTCAAGGAATATATTAACGTGACAGAGACTCAATTGTCTAGTAGGGCAAACAAATACACAGATTAATTCCCCATATGTAGATAATTTTTTGCGAGCAAATTACATAAAAATGGAACTCTTTGGGTGACCCGAGCTTAAAACTTTCATATTGAAGGTCTCAAAGACGAAACCTTTTGAAAGTAAAATGGATCGAGCTCGTTCAATTGAACTTGTCTTGCGCGAATTACCTCTCTTATTGCTTTCTGATCTATTGCATAAAAGCGAAGTTTACATGTGTCCACCCAAAGGATAGTGGGTGCGTCTTGTCATCAAAAGAAATTTTACAGAAAACTGGACAATTATATACAAATCCAAAGAACTCAAATGGAAGCAACTTTTTTGGCTTTTGAATCCAAAAATACTGTTAGCAAATTAAGCTAAGAGATCAAGATGTTGAGTAATACCAGAAATGGAGAAACAAAAGATCATACTAAAATTCACACAAATTAAATTACATAAGTAGTCGAACGGTAGGATGAAAGTCTAAAATCTTATCACATCCGATCGACTAACCAGCATCATAATTCAATCATAGTACTAAATAATTTTTTTTTCAAGTCATATTCAAACTCAAAACATGAAATAGCCAAGGAGGATTATTACTCAATGAATCTTGTGATCTATATTGTTCTTGATCAACATTTTGATTACTTTGCGACGTTCTTCCACCAAGCTGGAAATTATTCTCTTCAAGTCCCCATTTATGACCTTGAATATTCCTTGCTAAATTTGTCGTAGTATGCTTTATTTGGCTAGAAGCGGATCCCGTTGAATTAGAAGATGAAAAACTTGGTGAGGAAGAATCAAAATTAGCTGTTTTTCTTCTGCGACGATCGTGGTAACTCGACAGCCCTAAAGTTAATTCCAGTTCATGAGCATCATCTTCACTAGCTGATTCTGCAATGTGTTCTTCATCATTACTTGGCCTTATTTCCAAGTCAATACATTGACGGGGAGTACTCGTCTTTTTGTTTGAATCAAGATGCAGCTTGACTTGATCTTTCACGGCTTGTTGAGGAGGCTGCTGGTTGGTACTTGACATCTTTTTCATCAGTAATTTCTGAGTTTGATATAGACGATGAAGTTCGTACACCTGAGAATAAACATGTCGTAAATAATTAGTTAATGTTCGTGCATGAAAAAGTTAAAATCTAGAGTCAGTTGATTCAGAATAATTTACTTGTTCTCTGAAGATTTCTTCGTGCTTTAAGATCGCCATCTTCATGTATTCCTTATCGTATGGACTGATAAGCTTTTCCATTTTTTTAAAATGATTAAAAGACGAAGGGGAGGAGGAGGAGAAGGACACGATATTTCTTCAATTTGACTCAATATATCTCCGGGATTGGGAATGTATATTATTACCTAAAAGAAGCAGAAATCAGGGTAAGTTTTTTTTATATAAAAAATTGAAAAATGAATAAAGAAATAGTAGCCATTTAGTTGTCGATGATAATAATACAAAGTTGTTGATATCAGCAAAAAATATGAGGCTTCCCAATTTGTTGCATAATTTTTTGATGACTGAAGGAGATTAACTCAATACCCCTTTTTTTGCATGTATGATTTTGTTTGTTTTTATTGTTCGTTTTTTTTCCATACAAATTACAGTCAATTTGGGCCACACCAATAATAATAATAGAAGCATTTATATATAAATGAAGAGATAATATATGTCCTATTATAGAGCATGCCATGATCGGCACATATATATCACTGTCATAAGAATAGTAGTAATATTCTTGTATAATTCATAAGTTCCAAGAAAAATACAGATATTTTTCGACAAATTAAACTATTCACTTTTGCTAGTTCTGTGTTATATAAGTAAGGGAGTAGTTTACATCATGCCACATGCATCCATGTCTTTTTTTCTTAAAATCCCTTTTTGATATTTTAGTTTTCATTCCTTAGGTAATTAGGAACCCAATACCAATAATTAGATACCTATATATAATTAATTCTAATTCCTTCAATTTATCAAAGAAATTAGAAAGAAATTGCTAGCCATTAATAATCAGATAAACATTTTTGATCATTTTCCTTGATTGACGCTAAGCAACCAACCATGTTCTTGTAACAATAAACTTAATTATACCAAAGAAGAAGAAAAATTAAATGTTTTCTATAATTGAATTGAGCTTCTTTACCTGTAACGTAGTACTTTATTGATCGAAAAGAACAACTTCGAGGAGCTTGCTAACCAAACTTGAAGCTTCTTTGTTTGAGAGAGTTTATTATCATTCCACCTTTAATTTGCCTTCACCCCAGTATATACTGCCAAAGTGACCACCCCAAAGACATATATATATATATATAATTTTGAGTTTTTTTTTTAAAAAGAAAGAGGAATGAATAAAATAGTATTATTAGGAGTTATGAGGAAGAACTTAAGATTCTCATTTATCAGACAGAAATCAAAGCAAATGTTGTTACACTTTTGGAATTGGAAGAAAAAGTAGAAATATAGATAGAGACTAGCTAGCTAGGCATGTAAAGCATGCCAAACAAATCCAGTCCCCTTAGCCAATGTGGTTTGAGTTTTGTGAAAGAGATGCCCCCAGACAAGTCCAGCAGTGCACACCATATTTAAACATTTTTTAATCACGATAACATATTTTTTTAACTTAAAATATATAGTTGTACTATCATATAATGCAGGGGAGAAGAATAATATATAATGTGGATGGGTGGGGGCTGGGGGTGGATTAAATGCAATCATCAACATAACAGCTTAGGAAGGAATCACATGCACTATATTACTAGTACTAGAATACAATTATGTTGTGTACATGTACAGTTGTCTCAACATTTGCCTGTTATATACTATACTTGTAATAAATACAAATACTAATATACTAGTAATATCTGATATTGTCCCCAATCCCCACCCATTCTTGTGGGTAGAAAAAATAGGTGTTATCACCTGGACCCACCGAAAATAGATCTGATCCTGGC
The DNA here is from genome assembly GCA_025642045.1 of Solanum sejunctum. Classification (NCBI taxonomy): domain Eukaryota; kingdom Viridiplantae; phylum Streptophyta; class Magnoliopsida; order Solanales; family Solanaceae; genus Solanum; species Solanum sejunctum. The sequence goes on along the minus strand of JAOTQJ010000049.1, from coordinate 26,849,145 downwards.
CGTACGTTTTTGGGGGTACCCCTTCGTATACTCCAAAAGTTTGATCAACTTATCTTCAACATTTTACGCACATCCTCAATTATTGTACATATATAAAATATCATTCAATATTACTAAAAACATAAAATAATGTGTTCTAATTAGCTTATTATTGAGGAGGTATGATTTCATTTGATATTATAAGAAAAGTACTATAAATATTTCTAAATTTAATATGAATTATTAGTTTTATTTTGAATTATTAATAGTGTTAAAAATATTTTTTTATTTGACTAACTCAACTTAAATACACCTGATCTTTTAATAAGAGCGAAATAGATCCCTAAATTCTTGTCAAATTAAGAAGTGTTTTTAATACATATTATCAGTACAATAATTTAATCAGTTGTAATTACACTCTATTTTTTAAGTTATCACATTAGGCTACTAAAACCGAAAAAAATTAGGAGAATTTACATAAATCATGTAGTGTAAAAAGTTAATTATCACTTTTTCTATCCTTTTTCATTTTTACAAAAAAATCTTTAAAAACATGGCAATCCGCATAGATTAATTGAATAATCTGGATTATGTACCCAGATGAAAAGCAAAAATTTTTGAAAGTGAGTAAAAATAATGAAAAATATGATAAATAAATTAGTGTAATTAGGTAATTCCAAAAAATTAATCATATTAGTCTTGTTTACGGCTGGTTGCTATAGATCAACAAACAATTATGTATATGCGTTCTTAGCTCATGGTTGAAAATTTAAACATACATTATTATATATAACATAAATAATCTGTCTTATTAGGCCAGCTATTACTCTATTATGAAGTTACTTATTATTGTAAATTAACTTAATTTGGTGGTAACTATGATTAATATTAATTAATATATGTCCATCAATTGTTATTAAGTGGATCTGATCCCTCGAACTCCCCACGGTGGCCAAGGCAACACCATCTAAAATATCATGGACATTGAATGCGACCATGTGATAAACTTCTTAACTAAATTATAACTATGTGATTGGAAACAAGCTAAGGGCTTAGATTCATTGATTCTTCGATTTGATTGTTTATATATTACTTAAATTAATTAAAAGTCGCCTATGTCGATGGCTAAGAATATATAAGAACATGCGCACATTTATAAGGCAAATTTGGTTGGATGGATAGACTTCAAAATTAAATTATTTAAGGAAAGAATAATAGAGCTGGATTTGTCTTTGACATTTTGTTTATGTTTTTACGCTGTACTAATTGGTACAGATGGATGGATTAGAAGGCAAAGATAATATTCCAACACATATGATCATGAATAACAATAATATTACTCTAATATCTTAAAGGCTCTCGCCCATTATGCGATAAGAGGAGATCGAATGTATGCAGTCTGATCTCTATATTTAAAAATTTAGCACAACTATTTCCGGATACATATGACCAAGAATATGGAAGAGAAATGGATTTAATTAGATTTTAGCCATTTTAATTGGAATATATGTTTAAATAATGTACAGATTCAGTGGCAGAGGTAAAGATTAAAGAAACAAAAATTCAATTGAATCTTTTTTTTTTTTTGAAAAATTATATTATTAAAATAAAATAAAAAATATCATAGTGTATGTATCAATACCTTAAAATTTTATTTACATCTAGATTAACTCAAAATGAGACGGAGTCAAAAATTCAATTTTACAAATTCTAAATTGAAGAAAAATGACTTCAAGTATTAACAATTAAATTTAATATGTATACATTAGAGAATTTGTTCATACAAATAATTTTTTTTAGACAAAGCCTATTGAATTCAATTGAGCTCATGTGAGGGTCTCTACGTTGCCTCGTGCAGAAATTCTAGCAACAAAGTTTTAAAAATGCAAACTTGTTTAACTTTAGAAATTTCTATTGTGTTAAGGGATTCAATAATTTTAATTACTAATAATAATTAATTTTATAAAATTGTAACACGATAAATAGTTGAAAAATCCAAATTTTGAAAAAACAGAACAAAGATGCAAAGAACTTGCGTGTGTCCATATGATAAAATAAAAACAATATGATAGGAATTGGATGGAACATTAGATAGAGGAGAGGGACATTAAAGCACGCGTTGCCGGTATAAGAAGGTGCACAAGTATGGGTGGTGGTAGGGTCCTTTTCGGTTTACTAAAAGGCTGAGCCACGCCCTACCTTTCATCCTGTTACTTGGTCCCCATCTTCCTTCCCTTTTTCTTTTCTTAAAAAAAAGGGGGCATCATCACATATGTAGTGAAAAATTCAATCATCACACAATTGAGTTACAAATTTGTTTTACTGGGTTAATAATATAATTACATGTATATAAACATGAACTGTACCAAAGAATTATAATCTATGACTCCTATATTATTACAAGATTGTTCCTATACTTTTCGGACAAAAAAACTTTAAAAAATATTTACATGAACTTTAGAGGAATTTGAAGAAAGAAGCAAAAAGTCATTGTAACTTTCTGTTAGACGTTGTTTTATAGTTCTAAAGCAACATAATTTTTCAAATAATTCTATCTCTTCCTTTAATTAATAAAAAAAAGATATTATATATTAAATATTAAAGAAGGTTTTAGGTACACCCTAAAAGTTAGCTCAAAGGTAGAAGAATTATCTAAGCCTTATAAGGAGTCCACCCATCCCATTAACCACCAATGTGAGACTTTGTATCTCAACACCTCCCTCACGTGTTTAGCATCTGGTGCGAACTTTGAGACACAAAGTTCCACATTGATAGTTAATGGGATGGGTGGTCTCCTTATAATGTTTAGGCAATGCTCTTATCCCTTTGAGTTAGCTTTTGAGGTGTGAGCTAAGCCTAAAAACTAATTCAATATAGTATCAGAGCAGCTCCTGTATCATTCAATGTTGGACCCCCAAAAAATTATCAACGTACCAGATGCTAAGCATAAAATTAGTGATAAAATAACATCAGAAAAGAATAACAAAATATATAAACAATAGTAGAAAAAACCTTAGCTTGTGACTTGGCGTGATTCAATGCTGAGTGGATCTTCAGTTATCACCTATACTATAGCCATTAATAAAGCTAATCGTAGCTCAAGATTTTAGTTTTTGCAATGGACTGTGGGTTGGATAGGGTTGGTCTATAGGGCTATATAGCTACTTATGCTAGTAAGGATTTTATTTGTGCTTATTATTAAGTAGAGATTTGTCACGTTGCAGCATTCATAGAGTAAGATCTAATTTTTTTTATGTAAATTTATTCATATTGAATACGATTCATCTAATGATATAAATTTATCAAGAAGAAGGATAAAACTGATTTATATCGCTGAGTGATCTTGAATTGAAAAGTTTATATTATACCGATAAAAGAAATTCAAACTTTTTTTGAGGTTATTATGACACTTTAATTAATGGATTGTAAGAATTTTTACTACATTTTGTACAACAAGTGACGCATCATCGATCAATTAATCTTTTTAGTGTTCAGAGCGGAGATACTTTGTTGATAATAAATGTTCTGTCCTTAACTGTAGAATCTACATCAGCCACAAAATGTTTTCATGACTTTACAAAGGAAGTCCTGCCAAAAGTAGTATGATATCTTCCTCTCTTTCATGAGTACTACTCTTTCCCTTAGCTTCCACACTTTACTTTTGGCTCTTTCTGCCCTTCTTGTCATAAATCTGCCTAAACAGTGTAAATAGCAAAATATCAAGACAAATCTTATTAAATCCTTTTTTCACTGGATTCTCATGAAATCTTATTTATTTTTGGTAACTATAAGTCAAGAGAAAAGGCCATGTGTTTCTCTGTGTGATGAAATCACGGGTAGGATTATGAATTAAATGACAGGGATAACTACTGACTAAACGTAATTAATAACAATTAACTAGGGATAATGACATTAATCATAACATGTATACACGCTACCTGCTCACACAAATCTATGTATGAAATGTCCATATTACCTCTCTTTTTGTCTGTGCCATAGGAAAAAAAAAGTATATACTATAATCTTTTTTTTTATGTGGAAGCAGGTTGTGAGTGAATGTAGGGCTTTCTTCCCAATACAAATAGCACCATCATTTTAAATATTTTTTTTCATTTTAACAAGCTAGGTTTGGGAGTTTTTTGTAAAAAATAAAACAAAATAATTCTGCCTGAATTTCACTGCTAAAACTCTTTTGTTTGTCGGCAATTAGAGAAGCAGATATTCTCTTCTTCCCATATTGGGAGAAAGAATAGATGATGAACAAACTGCCTTGAGCTTTGAGATCTGCTATATTGCCAATATAATATTTGTACTTGATCTCTTTTCTAACGTGGGACAATTTGCTGACAGGGCTCTCATTACTCTGTTAATCATATGATTTAAACTATATTAAAAAAAACACTTTTATAATCCGTTACAACAATTAATTTATCCTATTCGGTATTCGTCCCATTTTACACGATATCCTTTTGACACATAAATTTTTTTTTAAAAAAAAAATTATAATTTAAAATAATTTTTAGATATTTGTGTAGCTGAGAATTAGTTTATTAAAGTAGCAAGAGAATTTCAAAGTTAATTTATTTTCAATTAATTAGAGAAAAACAATATTCTTTTAAGGATAAACTAAACAAAAGGAATATCACATAAAATAAAACAAAGAAGTATATGAAATTCACTAATCCAATTAATATATATTTATATCACAAAAAATAAAAAAGGAAAAAGTATTTCCTATTAAAAAAAATTTTATTTCAAAGACTCAAACTTGAAATCACCGATAGAGGGTAACAATTTCAAGTTGCAAGCTGTGACTCTTGCGGGTTGTTTGGATCAAGAGATTTGGTGAATTATTTCAGTATAAATTTTGGATTGAAGATATTATTTTACATCAACATTATTTGTTAAACCGATATCTTTATACAACTTACCACATATACAAGATAAAATAAATTATTCAAATTATACTGCCATATATCCTCGTTTTTAAATCAAGCAACCTCTTAGGTTATTTATTTTTTATTCCTTCACACAATTTTTCCACTAAGCCAAACAACCCTCCAAGAAAGAGCGCGTCAATTTAAAAACGAATAATTGTACTAAACCATTATAGAGGCAATATGATGAAATGGGCTCACACAATAAAAAGGAGTGACAAACTTAAAACTCAAATTTTCAATATGTATATATGGGGACCCCTACAAAAGGAGATAGTGATATTGATATGAGATGAGAAGAAAAATAATAGATAGTGGGAACTAAGATATATAGTAGAGGCTCCACCAAACCCAACATCCTTATCAATCAAAATTTAGGTTATTGTCGAACAGATAGAGGTAGAAATAGGATTTGATATGTATATCACAAAAGGACTTTGCGTCACCCACTTATGACGTACAGTTATACCCCTTCGAAAAAATAATAAATATATTGTATGTATTAATCATGGCATTATTTAATATTTTTTTATTTGGTAGAATTCTCAATCTAATATTTATACATCATATTCAATATTATTAATTTTATTAAGATAAATTTTTATATATAATCACTCAAAAATATCTTAATCAAGCTTCATAGCTATAGTTTGGGTAATTATATTTCGTAATTATAATTATAGCAACACCTCTATACTTCGTGCAATATTTGTATACGTTGTATATAATATAGTTTTTTTATAGCGTTTGTATTTTTCGCTATACAATTCGTGTACAGTGTTTTTATAATTCGTTATATAATTCACAATATTTATATATTTCAATATACAATTTGGTTCGCGCATAATTTTTGTATGATTGCACAAAATATTTATATAAATAACGTGAATTATACAAAACTCAAACTATGATCACAACTAAATATTTACCGTGAGCTATAACTAATTCAAATTATAATTATATTAATTAATTGACTATAATATATTTGCTTATATATATAATTTTTTTTCTTAATATAAAAATAAATATAATTAAAAATAAAATCATCCACAGTACATCAAATCAATTATAATGAATAAGGAAATATTCTAATATAATTAATCTCACCATTACTGAGAAGTAAATTATATTCAGTCCTATTCTCGTACAATTTCAAATCATCCCTAAAAACTAATTTTAACAAAAACAAGATACAGCTATTACTAGATAAGATTTAAGTTTTATGGACAGACATGTATTATTGGACTTTTGTCCCATTCCCTAGCCCCCACCCACCCTAGCCCACCCCACCCCCTTTGTCTCCATCAGTCCTGTTATTCTCTTTATTGTCATCACACATCCATATTTTGGAGGGTTCAGTTTGGCCACATATATTTGAAATTCTTGTCACATAATTTCAGTGGCATCATAATTGGTTCCCTGAACAAAATATTTGAGATTAGATTGCCTGCAGGCCCCTTTCCTATGAGAACCTATATGATATTCTCTATTATTTTCATTTTGACTGGCATTTAAAATAATTTGGTCAAGTAAGTTAGCTGTTTCTGAAATATTTCTTCTTTTTTCTAGAAGGAATAAAAAAAAAGCTACTAGTGATATCTTCCAATACCAACAATTAGATTCGGTTCGCAAATTCGTAGACATGATTTGGTACAATTTAATTTAGAAAAATTTATGCGGATAAATAAACATATACTAGTTAATTAGTTAAGTAGTTATAATTTGAATTAATTATGACTCGCGACAAATATCTAAGTATAATTATAGTTCAAGTTCTGTACAAATATTGTGCACGACT
>JAOTQJ010000049.1:26830669-26841939 GCA_025642045.1 Solanum sejunctum | reverse complement strand
GCGGTTTATGGATAATTTAATTAAGATATCACTCAAATTTTCTTAATATTTTTCTTACCTAACAGAATTTGGATAGCGACTAATAGCATGCATTGACATAGAATTCTAATTTCTATCTGTCATTTAATTTGTCCAAAATTATATTATTACAGATGATTTAGCTGTTCGATTTAATTTTTTTCAATTATGCAAAAAAGAAATTAACCTTTTTAACACATATTCAATCATATCAATATGGCTAATTTATTTTTGATTGAAGCATCAAATAACGCAATTCGCATAATAAATTTAAGGCCACCTACTCTATCGAACAAAGAAGAAAAAATGGACATTTTTGAAAATGTTTTACAGGATTTTTTTCTATGATAAGATTGGAGACTCAATTAAAATCAACACCAAGCTATATGAAAATTGACACGTTAAAGCATGTCATAATAAATACTTTTTCTGTTTCAATTTATTTACTTGATTTTGAGTTGGTATAAAGTTGAAAAAATAAGAAATCTTTTGAATTTTAAATTAAAGAACATATAAAATGTAGTAAAATGCTAGTTAATTTTATAATTTTAAACATGTCATATGAAAAGTTTATGATAAAAAGTTAGCAAAAAAGAACTGAGATATTTGTTTTAAAACGAATTGAAAAGAAAGTAAGATTAACTAGTTGAAAAAGAGTAGAAATCATCAAACTTAGGAGTGGAGAACGGGTACTTTATTGAGCAAATTGCATAAATAGCAAAATGAAATAACTTAATTATGCTTCTTAGCTCTTTTTCTAATTTTGTTTTGTAGATATAATATGCTATGTGTATTTTTGTTTGCTAATGTACAAATAGGCTACGTGTATATACAAATTATGTGTATACAACTATGAATATTTTATAACTTATACAAATCAAACGTATCAACAAATTCTATACAAATAGCTAATAGTTATAATTTTTCATACCTTAATGTATAATAAATTATATACAAATAGTTATGATAAACATATACAAATTTTAAATTTATACAGTTAGAAATTGTATTATATAAATTCAAGCAAAATTAATCAAATTGTGGTTGGGTTCAATAATTAACCAAAAGTATAGCTAGAGTACATAATAACCATTAAATTTTTAACATTTTGGGTAACTTTTCCTAATTTTTACATGAATACCTATTCAAATAAATTCATCTTAAATAGATAGAGTATCCAACTCATTTGAAATGGGTAAAAAATAAAACTTATATTATCCATTTAAAAGTGAGTAGTTTAATGAGTAAAAAAAGTCCATTCATAAAAGAAAGAGAAGTTGCATTAATATTCTTCTTGGGACATAGATGATCGAGACAAAGGTGGGGTGGGTGGGGTAAGAAAAAAATTTGAAATATTTCGAAAAGATAAATTAATTTTTGGGGGGAGGGGCTGGAAGAGGTATTGGTGGTTGAAGGGGTTGGGTGATAATTTTCTCTTTTTTTTAAAAAAAGAAACAATCTTTTCTGTTGAATTATTATTATTTTTTTTTACATTTTTCAAGGTAGGGGTGGGGGGTGGGAGGATCGGGGTAAAAGATTTTCTTTCGAAGTTTTTTATAGCGTTCTTACTACTCTTATAATATGGGATATCTATATTTATCATATTATCTATTAAATAATTCATTTTTGTTCATTTTAAATATGAGTTAAATCGAATATTCTATCTATTTTTATTGAACTCATCGATCAATTTCTATTTGATTCAACCAACTCATTTATCACTCTTGATCACACATAAAAGAGTACAAATTACCACATAATATAGACTAATAATATTGGGAGAGTTGAGTGTATGGAGGTTGATAAACACTAGTCCTTCGTAAACGGTGATATATATTGCCTATAAGTGACCTATATATGACATTGGTTGATATTTTCTTTCCTCGGAATTTTACAAAATTAAACATACGAAGATAGAAAATTTTATTTTTAAAGTGATGCAAGTGGAACTCTAACAAAATTCAATGTCATTATTTTAGAGTTCGAGTAAAAAGATAAATACGTGGAATCCTGAATTTGAATTGCACATTTCAAACTTTAGAAATTTTTTGAACTCCAACGTATTGTGCAGTAGTTTCACATGCAATAAAATAGGGGAGACTCCTCTCTATTTTTCGCAAGTTCCTATTTTGATGACTGATACATAACATAAGTTATATTTAATGATAATTTTTTTCAAATGGGCCAATCCAGCCCCACCTAGCCCAAGCCTCGTGGGTCAAGAAATTTGGAGAGTTGGGACAGGACGGACCTTTATTTGAAAGAGCCTTGAAATGAACAGCCCAATCCAACCCTTATACGGCCGCAGGTTGGGGAGAGCTAGCCCTTCTCTTTGTGAAAAAATAATTATTTTTTTAATCTAAATTTAAACTTGAAATTTTGTCAATATATTAAATTTTTTAACATGCCTAACAAAATTATATAAAAGAACATAATAATTATAATTATAATATGCATTATAATTATGATCAGTGGTTCTTTTAATTACAATCGCATATCTGGAATATATAACATCAAGAAATGAGAAGATTCTCAAATTAAACATATCAAATAATGATCATATTTGAGTCATCCTATGACTAAAGAAAAATAATAATATTTTTTTATAAGTAAATAATAAAGAAAATTGAAAAAACAATCTTGTAAACTAAAAACAATTACGCTTTATAACTTTAGTTATTTTAATTGAAATTAAATAACCATTTTGACCCATGAACCGACCTCAGCTAGACCTCAATCAAGCCTTAAGGGCCAAGAAATTAGTTGAACCGAGCTTATAAACCCTGATTTTAAATGATCTTGAAAAATTATATCTCAACGTTACTCCAATAAAGAATAGGGCTAGATCGACCTCATGAGCTAAGCCCATTTTGATGGCTGTAGACAGTGGTTTCACAAGACCTTTCTGTGTGGTTGGTAACTGAGGCCCATCCTAAGGGCCTATTCAGATATATGGATTTGTATTGTCCTTAGGCCTGTAAAAAAATTTGGAGCGGAAAACTTCAGGATCAACAATTGGTTTCCTTTTTGGAAATAAGGCCCATTGGGGTGTGGAAAAGTTATGTAAATTAATTTGGACAAATAATACAAATTCCACTAGTTTCGAAGCTAATTAGGTAGCTTTTTTCAATTAATTTTCCATACAAAGAATTTGCAAATATGATTTATCTGGTATATCCATTTAATATTATAGCATTCTATAAAAGTGACAATCATTTCATATTTTTCAAAGTACCAATCCATATTATTGTGGATAGAGTTTCCATACTGTTAACGAATACAATTTATCCTTGTACCGTCAGGCTAAATTATATGCTACTCCATTTCATTTCTTTTGTGGAAGCCAAAATTCAAATCCTTATTTTAAACAAAGTCTCACAATGGTGGTTAATGGGATGAGTGGACTTCTTATAAGGCTTAGGCAATCCTCCTCCCTTTGAGTTAACTTTTGGGGTGTGAGTTAGGCCTAAGACCTTCTTCAACATAGTATCAGAGCAGAGCCCGTCTCACCCAATGTTGGGCTCCCGAAAAAATTATCCCCGCACCAGATGCTAAGCAGTGGGCGTGAGGGATGTGTTGAGACACAAAGTTCCACATTGGTGGTTAATGGGGTGAGTGAACTCCTTATAAGGTTTAAGCAATCTCCCTCCTTTTAAGCTAACTTTTGAAGTGTAAGTTAAACCTAAGACTTTCTTCAATATAACTAAACACAAGAAGTGGATTAGATTAGCTTTGCAAAACAAATGAAGCAATGAATGTAATGTCTCACCAAAAAAGGAAAATACGACAAAAACAAAATATTAAAATAGAAAATAAAGCAGGAAAAGAAAAAGAAGTTCAACAGTTACAACTTTGGCAGTACGCTCTTATTAATTTGTATTTGTACAATATACAATGATATATTTAGCGTTTGGGAAGAGGACAATTATTTCTCCCAAATTAGGATTACTCTTTTTATACCAAGACAAGGAACAGTAAATTAATGCAAATAGGTTCTAATACTATCAAAGGAAATCCAATACTATACACTAATTAAGAGGTTAATGAATGTAGGCCGTGTGTACAAATAAATATGGTTAAGATTATTTCTTTTTTGTTATTTTTTCAAAAAATAATATTCTTGCACTAAATAATATTATACCCAAAAGTATTTGTCTATATTAATACTCCTCCAATTTTATTTATATTTTAAAATTATTCTAAAAGGTAAGCATAAATAAAAATTTATGAAATTACTGAATTCTCGAAATTCTTTTATTATTCACAACTTCATATAAGAACGCAAGAATTAAATCTACTTTTATAAAAATAAAAAAAGGAACATATACAATATTAAAACAATTTAAAATAGTTTATCTTAGATTTCAAAAATATTGTTTAGTATAAGAATAAATTAATCAATAAAATAATTTTTATATTCCTTTATTAGCGGGTTCATCCGAACTCTTTTCGATGAAAAATAAGATTGAAATAATTTTTTATATATATATACAATAAATGTCAAATCTTCTTCGACTAATTCATATGACTATATTTTTATATTTTAAATATATTCAATGATAATTCTGATTCCATCATTGACAATATTAATAAAAATATTATAACTGCTATTTTGACTAAACATTTCGCCATCATGGCCAGCACATAGGTTTAATTAAGCCAATAATCAATGTTCATATGTTGACTCAGTAAACTGTGATCAATCTCTTTTGACCATAAATAATTTTTTGGATCATAAAATTACATTGTATATAAATAAAAGTTATATTTTTTTAATGTTAATATGTAAATGTTAAAATTCTCTTATTTTTTTCTTTTAATGTATGTATTTATTTCTTTATATATCTAAAAAAATTTTAGTAAAAATCAAAATTTTGCGTTATTTTTCAATTAAGTTGCATTTTTAAAAATTATTATTTAATTATGGTTGGTGTGGCTGCCATATGCAAAGCCTTGCAAACCACATGACAAAGAATTAATATGCGAATCCTAGTTTCTCGATCTGGTGGGCATTAATATTATTATTAGATAAAATTATAGAAATACATAACTTATATTTACATAGTTTTATATAATTTTGACTCTTTTAAAAAATTACAAAAATTCCTTAAATGATACAAAAGTGCAATACCTATTGATACAAATTACAATCCCTATTTCTCCATGTATTATAGTTAAAATTCTTTAATATTCCTATCTTTTTAACATATATCACTAGTTTCGTTTTTTGTATCAACAAGAAGTTTTTTTTTTAATAATTTTGAAAAAAGTTGGCATTAGCTCCAAAAATATGAGATTTGTGTAAGTTCTACTTATTATTATTATTATTATATGGTTAACTTTTCTTTTTCTTTTGAACGATTGCAAAATGTAAAAGCAAAAATACATAAGCTCTATTTACACCTCAAAATATATAAAAAGTATCTTTTCAAGATTCTCGAAGAAAATGGCAACCTTATGCATGTGACTTTTGGCATATCCAATTTGATTTTTAAAAAAATTAAAATTTGTATAGAGTGTATGCAAGTATTTAATCATGTGAATATTTTTCAGTGAATATTGATAAAAAAAATGATAAGAGAGATTAGTAGTAAATAAATTACAGAGATCTTTATTATTTTCTTTAATTCAAATTGTAATTTATTATAATCTTACAGTAAATTATATATTTCCTCTTCTCCATCAATAAATTAATAAAAAATGTTCTTTTCTAACTACTTCCACGTGCGATTTCTTAAACATGTTTATATCACTTTCTCTTCCAGTGAACAAAGTATAGTACCCATGAGTCATGATTGTCTCTTTATTTTTTTAAAATCTTCTTTTTTTATAGGATATAGAAGTAGTTTGAAAAGTAGTAGCCGACAGAAATTTGTCTGGAAGCACACACCACTTGCTGGTCGTAATTTCCAGCTGTCTCCGTGTAATACCAGCCTTTAAATTTTTCCTTAACGAATCTCATATTTTAGTTAGAGTATGAATTTAAGTTATTTCACGTAACATGTAATCGGTCTACAGAAATAATTACATTCACTAGTTAAATATAGAATAATTATATAAAATTTTATATAGAAAAATATAATATATACATTAGTTAAAATTGACTAAAATTCAATACATTTCAATCTTACTAAATTTTGAATATCTTTATTCATTTTTTTGTGATTATTCTATATATATATATTTAACTGAAGCATAAAAACTTGCTTAAAGAGAGGAGAATCATCTTAGTTTTACAAGGAGTTCATCCATCTCATTGACTATCAATGTGAAATTTTTATCACTCTTTAATACTGCACCTCATGCTCAGTGCTTAACATCTGATGTGTGAGCAGTTTTAATTTCGAAGATCCAATATTAAGTGAAATGAATTCTGCTATGATACTATATAAAATTAGGTATTAATCCTAACTTATATCCCAAAAATTAGCTCAAAGAAAAAAGGACTGTGCGAGTTTTAAAAGAAGTTCACCCATTTGTCATTCTTTCACGGATTATATATAACATATCATGAAATTTAAAAAATGCCTTTTGAAAATATTTGATAAGATGAGTTATTGATAAATTTAAGCTACAATTCAAGTTTCTACTCCAATTTTTAGATGGACTAGAATAACTTTGAGCTAAAATAAACTAAACTAATAAATTAACGGTTTGTGATGGTCATATGTCATGGCGGCCAATATAATACTTAGAAAGTACTGCCAGCAATATCCTGTCTCTTTCATAAACTAAATTACGTCTTGAGTTTTGCTTTTGTCAACTTATTCTATGTTAAGTAAGAAAGATTCTTTAGCCAACTGGCCTTGTAGATATTCTGTCCCTTATATAATCCTTTTCTCTCAACTAAACATTTGCATAACCCATTGTAATTTGAGATTCATTAATTTTATAGCCAGAGAAATGGCTCGTCTAAATCTTCTTATGGCAGTACTATTATCAATTTTTTCAGTTAGTATTGTGTTGAATCCTAACTTGGCATCTGCACAATTGAAGACCAATTATTACGCCAATACTTGTCCTAATGTTGAATCCATTGTTAGAAATGTTGTTAACCAGAAATTCCAACAAACTTTTGTCACTGTCCCTGCTGTTCTTCGTCTCTTCTTTCACGATTGCTTTGTTGAGGTACGTACCTATATATAGGTGTGAATTTTGATTTTCATTGCTTTCCCAATTTCTCTATTGCTATGTTTAATTTTTCTAATTGGGCTATTGTTATTATTATGTTTCCCTGGGACTAGGGATGTGATGCTTCAGTGATAGTAGCATCTACACCAGGGAACACGGCTGAGAAGGATCATCCAGATAATCTATCATTGGCAGGAGATGGATTTGATACTGTGATTAAAGCCAAAGCCGCTGTTGATTCAAACCCGCGTTGTAGAAATAAAGTATCTTGTGCTGACATTCTCGCCTTAGCCACAAGAGACGTCATTCAGCTGGTTCGTATAAATGATTATTTTTAAAATGACATGATAAAGTTATTATCACACACTCTCTCTCGGTAGAAATTTAACTCATTTTGTTATGCGCTTGTAGTCCGGGGGACCATGGTACCCAGTGGAATTAGGAAGGCTAGATGGGTTCACATCGAAAGCTTCTAACGTGGAAGGAAAGTTGCCAAAACCAACATTCAATCTCAATCAACTCAATGCCATGTTTGCGTCACATGGTCTAACTCAGACCGACATGATCGCCCTTTCTGGTAATTCCACATATATACTATAACTTTCTTGATATTACGTACAAATAATTAAATGGGCACCAATTAATTGTTATATTTAGTAATTGATCTAGCTAGCCGAAAATCATGCTTTCCACAGCACAAGTTAGCGCACAGATTTTTACACAAATATACATAAATAGGCTTGTTTCACTAAAGATATGCAAAATAGGTACAAATAGTCAAGGTCCTAAATTCCTAGTATAGTCTCTATCCTAGCTGGAGTGAAATTTTATCGTTAATCATTTGACATTGTGCTTTTTAGCATGTGTCATTGATTAAAAGTAGACATTTTCTAAATTCTTTTCTCATATTGACTTCATGCTTATTCGAACATTAATTTGCAGCGGCTCATACAGTTGGATTCTCTCACTGTAGCAAATTTTCAAATCGGATTTACAATTTTAGTCCCCAAAATCCAGTAGACCCAACCCTAAACAAGCAATATGCAGCCCAATTACAAGGGATGTGTCCAAGGAATGTTGACCCAAGGGTAGCCATTAACATGGATCCCAAAACTCCCAGGATCTTCGACAATAACTACTTCAAAAATTTACAGCAAGGTATGGGCCTGTTTACATCGGATCAAGTGCTTTATACGGACAACCGGTCCAAGGGAACTGTAGACCTTTGGGCCGGTAACTCCAAATCATTCCAAAATGCTTTTATAACTGCAATGACAAAATTGGGCCGAGTTGGTGTTAAAACCGGGAGGAACGGAAACATTCGGTTCGATTGCGGAAGAATGAACTGAGGGAACACTTTGCACAAATGGCTACTATTTAGATTTTGTCTCCTGTAGCTTAAATGGACTATATTTGTCTACTAAAAGAAAAATGTACTCAATTACGTTTGAAGACAAATTAGTTCATTTTCATTGAGTGTTATTGAGGATAGAATTTTTTTTGTGGGAAGGTGAGGTATGAATAAGGAGACTAGACTTGAACCTTCACCTTCAACAGTTAATATGCAAAATAATAGTCCTATTGTGGGATGTGTAACTGTTGAATAAAATTTATATATGTGAAATCCATTTTTCATATGTACGAAATTTCACCACTGCTGAAAAATGATTAACCAAGTCAAAATAAATGTCTAATCAAATTAATTAGTGATCTTTTCAATAATATATTTTTGTTTCCATGCTATATATACAGTAATGATGTGATCTATATAATTGATATACAGCTAAATATCGAGATAATTGTACATATTAGACTTATGTAATAATCTAAGCATACGAACACTACCATACAAAGACTTCTAACAAGCTAGACTTCAAACTTCTTTGCTTGGGAATTTTGTACGAATTTAATAATTGAAGATTCCGAATGTATCACTATCATATTATCTTATTAGTATAACTTTCTGATAGCATGGAACAAATTCATGCCGAAAGTTCACATCAATCTATTAATTACGCCATGGTTTAAACAGCAAATATATGACAAGCATATAACATATACTAATATATCCATTCTTCTAATGTCTTGTTGTCTTTTCCTATATGAAAAATTATAGGGAAAATTACACGGAGAGTCACTTCAAAAAAATAATTACAAAGAAAATAGTTCTCGTTGCATAGACATGTATATTTAGAGTATACTTATGTATCATAATTTATATTTAGGGTATAACTCATGTATAAGTTATATATATTGTATATTAGTGTATACTTTCTATAATTTTTGACAAACTAATTTCATAGTCATGTACAATTTCATTGATTTTGAGCTATTTTTTTTTATATAAATAAGACATCGGCTACTTTTTTATATACTTATATATATATATATATAATTTTCCCTAAATTATATCCTGACAAAGGAGAAGTAACAATTTTGAAAGACAACAAGAGCAAGTTGATGAATAGCTTTTTACATAATAAATAATCTACATTAGACCCTTAATTACCATCCATAGTAATAGAACAGGTTTTACCAGGACAAGATCGTTCTCTGGGCCGACCAAAAAAAAAGGCTCTTAAAATTTCTGAAGTTTAGTTGTTGAGGTGTCGTTCAATTATTTATTTTTACACGCTGAGAGCAAGGGCATGTAATATTTATTTTTTAAGAAAGGTCATGGAATATTAAATAACTAAGCAAACGGAATTAATAGATCTTATTGCTGTCGAATAGAGCTGTCGATACAAATTGATCCATCTCATTTTGACTAATTTATACAGTTTTTGAAATTTAAAGAGTCAGATCAAGCTGATCCATTTTTTTTTGTGGGTCAAAAAACAGTTAGCACAATCCATCAGTACATGGGTTGTAAGTCTTATCAGATCAGACCACATTTTTAAAAATATTATTTTTTATAGATATTTAAATTAAATTATAATTTATAAATATTAAAATAAATAGCAACATGATAATATTACATGGTACTAGTGTTACTATTACATATTATAAAAACATAATTTCTAGCTAAATTTTAATATTTAAAATTTTAAATGAACTTTGGGTTTGAACTCTTATTATTTTGGGAAAAGTACACAAAATAAACCTAATTTTAAATTATTTACCGTGAATAGACCTAATACAAATTATTTATTCTTAGTGGACCCATAGCCTAAACAATTTACCTTCTTACCCCACTTATCCGATATATTTCGCCATGGTATATATATACCACACCAGTATCATATAGAATGAGTTCAATTCTCTGTGATACTCTGGCGGTATATTGATAATCAATTGGTATCATATAGGATTATGTTGATTTTTTTAAAATAAATAAATAAATATATAAATAATTATTAAACTCTAAAGTAGTAAAAAATATATTCGTTGTGATACTCCATCGATATATTTATACCATATTGGTATCGTGTAAGACTAGAAAATAATTAAAGTTACAAAATTATTTATTAAATACTAAATAAGTAGAAAATATATTTTTATGATACTCCGTTGGCATATTGATACTCTATCAGTATCAAATAATTTTGAGCACATCTTTAAATAAATAAAATAATTAAGAGAAAATTATTGAAATTACAAACTTATTTATTAAATTTTAAATCAGTAGAAAATATATTTTTTGCAATACTCTATCGTATATTGATACCATATCGATATCATATAGAACTTAGCTTAATTCTCTGTGATACCCTATCGATATATGTATATTTTATCAATATATCATATAAGGTGGTGCTAACATCAGCATAATTAATCAATTACATCATTTGCTGAAGTTGAAGCGGAAGATAAGGAGTGCTGCTGTTGCTAGGGGTACCCTCTGTTTAATTCTTTAAAAGCTAAAGAAAGTGTTCCATAGTATAATGATACTTTTTTTTCTATTCTACCAATAAGGAGGAATACCTCTTCATTTTTCTTTCATTTGGTTTCCCGGGCACATTTTTCAATTCTCTATTAATTCTTGTCTAAACAACATGTTGGATTACAAAGGAAAAATACATATTAATTTGTTAGTCAACAAATTAATGTGAAATCAAATGGTGACTTGGTTTGGTGAGTCAAAGGAAGACAAAGAACATGTGTTTTTAGCTAGTCTTCTT
>JAOTQJ010000049.1:26810884-26825780 GCA_025642045.1 Solanum sejunctum | reverse complement strand
GTTTAAAGAGCCATTTTGCTTTATTCCATCATACTCCAAGGCCAAAAAATAGTCAATCTTTGGCTCCATCCGAGATCAGCAAAATACTTTAATTAATGCTCGCGTAGGAGAACCACTAAGGTCGTTATATACTATACAAAATTCTTTTTTATTCTTTCTGTCTTAAATTAATTAAATTTTTTTTAAAAAAAAAATTCAAAGTTTAAAATAATTAAATTATTCAAAATTCAAGATGGAAGTTTGCAACTTTTTTCATATTTACCCTTTTATTTATTGAAGTTTTATATTTTCTAAAGATAAATTAACTATATATTTATGACTCCATAAAAAGTAATACTAAAAAGTATTATTATAATTTTATCTTTTAAATATTTGTTTTAATATATATATTGACTCACAAATTTAATTTAAAATAGAACGGAGGGAATAAAACTTATGCGGCCTTAATTAATCTGCCTAAAAACAGGACGCCTAGGGTTTCTGGTGATGGTATTATAAGTTGAAACTTGCAACTTATTAGTCTATTATTCTCAAATTAATTATCCGTCGAACTACTCTTATATATGTCTCTAAAAATTAAATTGAGAAAGGTTTGGATTATTTTATTTTTATTTATAATTTAAGATATAATCTATCTTCATTGAATGCTTACTTTATTTATATATGCTATCACTAGGCCATATTTAAAGTGTCGTGGTCTTCAAGAACAATTACACTATTAAAGATAAAATTGAAAAAGGATAATTAAGTTTATACTCCTCTAGTTCATATATTAACTAAAGTATCGAGATTTTTTCATAGTCCAAAACAAGTGAATTATTTGATGTTTATTTTTTCATTTTTATCCTTCACTTAATGTGGCTTTTAACTGCTTTATATTTTCTAAGAGAATAATAAAAAATAACTAAAAAGATATAATAGAATGTAATCTTTTATTTATGTTCTTAAATATTTTCTTAAATAATTGCCGTACCCCAACAATTCACTACCTAGAGGGAGTATTGAACATCTAAAATAAGAATGTGAAATAACTATATCACTATCAATAATTAAATTGTGACCGAGGGAGTATTTATGTGACACTCTTTGATTTGACATGATATTTAAGAAAAAAAAGTAAAATTTTTTAAACTTATGATCTAAAATTATTGTGTGATTGAGAATTATTTCATTAAAGGTAAAATAAAAATTTTAAAAATAAATTATTTTTAAATAGAATAAAATAACATTCATTTTAGAACGGACAAAAAAAAACAATATTAAAATTATTAAAAAAGAAACTTTATACTAACACACGCAATATCACAAATGTAACACTGCTCTCTAGGGAATATAACATTCTCCAAAAACTCACCAGTACTACTCTATTCTTTCTCTCTCCTGGTTGAAAAGTGAAAACACACACATGCCAAAAGAGTGTAAACAAATTAGACCTTATCCAGAGTAGGATTTCCTGATATCCTCCAGAAATATGAATCCTGTACTGGCATGCAAGCGACTTAAGAGGATAATAAATGAGCATCATCATGTGAAGATCATTTGGAAACACTAAAACCCTAGCTTCGACTTAATTATGGGTCCATGCATATATGTATTCTGCCTCCACGTGAAGTGCTTGCTTTATCCTCTTCCCTAATCCAGCCCCACCTCAAATAGACTACACGAAATTGGACACCGCACAAACAAAAGCAACATATATATACCCTTCCCCAACAATCTAACTCCCTCTTTTGCCCTCCATTCTTCATGTCAAAATTCATAATAGATCGTTAATAATCACATAAATATTCCTTTGCTTCAAAAATAAAAATAATGACTTAACTATTTTGCTTTGGTGCAAAGTTTAAGAAATTAAAAAAATTATAATCTTGTCATCTTAAATTAAAGTTATGTTAAATGTACCAAAATATCATTTAATCTTGTGCCCTTAGAGTTATAAAAAATAAAGGGGATCTTTCTTTTTGAAACATACTCTCTCCGTCCGGATTTATATATATATATTAGTTTGACTTGACATAAAATTTTTTTAAAAAAAAGAAAGACTTTTGAAATGTGTGATGTAGAATAAGTGATAGATGCTTGTATGGCTACAAATTATTTTATTAAGAATAAAATAGATGTTTAAAAGTTAAATTGTTACTAAATATATAATATATAATTCTTCTTGGGTCTAACTAAAAAGAAAAGTGAGTGATATAAAGTGGAATAGAGGAAGTACTAAAAAAGAAAATCAAATCATTCTTTTTTAAATAAGGTGCGTATTTATTTACTCTCTCTGACCTATTTTTGTTGTTGCGTATATTAAAAATAGTTATCCCAAAACAATTGTCAATTTAGATAATCAAGAAAGAATTAAATATTTTTTTAATGTTACCCTTAGCATTAATTATTCTAAAATCAAGAGACATATCTAGGATAAAAGTTTAATTATAATGGATAATATGTTAGTCAAACAATACTTTTAATTAATTTTATTAATTGAGAATTATATTCAATCTTATCATGACAATTAAAATAGAATGAAGAGGGTCTAATTTTGAGCCTCGCACCGTGCAGGTTGTGAATATACTCCTAGTCCTGGTTGATGACTTGTCCACACTCCGTTCCTGTTCGTCTAATCAAATGATATATGTTCAAACGTAACTCATAATATATGGATAACTTTAATTAATAAATAGCAAATTTTAATGGTATCGCTGTATAGATCATCATATCCATCCAAATTAGTGACCAATTCCTTAGCACTAATTTCAGTCCGTCATTGATACTAGCTAGCTGATGATAGTATATATCATCAGTCCTATATGTATATCCTCATATCCATCCAAATTAGTGACCAATTCCTTAGCACTAATTTCAGTCCGTCATTGATACTAGCGAGCTGATGCTAGTATATATCATCAGTCCTATATGTATATCCTTGGTGCTGATGTTGCATAAAAAAGGTACGATACTTGATTCATCCAACTCTCATGCCCATGCTACAAAACTGTCCCAGTCTATTTACCAGAAAGATAATTTATTTACCCCTGTCCCCTCATGCAATAATGCATCATGTGTATATGGGGGTGGGGGTGGAGGAGTGGGGCTAATATTTTGTATGGCAGATGAAATATTTCACCTAACTAGCCTGTAACTCAATGTATGCCATGTCAATGATTATATAATGGTTAAACTTTTTGTTGTGGAATTTAATTTGTTGAACTGATGTGTAGTGTAGCCTTTTTTCTTTCTTTCTCTTGAGCAAAACATTGTCCTGCTTATAAAAGGTACTTTGGTCAACAAATTTTTAAGCATGAAATTATACCGAGGAATTTTCATCCTCTCAAAAATATTTTAATCATGTTCTGTAGCTATAATTTGGATAATTATATTTTATTACTATACCTATAGTAGTGTTTGTACAATTCACTATATAATTCGCCATTTTTGTATAACATTTATTTAATTCGTCATACAATTCACTGTGTTCGTATAACGTTAATGTATTCCGCTATACAATTCGTGCAACTAATATTTGTATAATTCGCTATATAATTTACTGTATTTGTATAATTTTGCTATACTATTCGCACTACATTTGTATAACTCACTATATAAATTTGCTGATATAATTCGTTGTACAAACTCAAACGATAATAATATAAAAAATTTAAGCGCAAACTATAATTATTTCAAATTATAATTATGTTAATTAAATAACCAATATATGTTTGAGTGCTCACGTAATTTTCCCAATTACAATTGCCTTTTCCAAAATCTAAACAAGTTTACATGCAATTAATTACAAAATCTTAAATCAAACTATGTTGGGCGTGTGGTTTTCCGTACGTTAATGTTCTCAACCTAACATACCTTGAAGGTGCAAAATCCAAAAAAGGACGAGTAAAGAAAGCGAATCACCTTTTGTCTCTTCTTGTCGTCCATCAATCAATATAATACGTACACACAACGTCACTCCAAACTTTTCTAAAATCAAAAGAATTCTAGAGTATTACGAGAATTCGAGGAAAAAACATATAGAACCCAATTAGATAATAAAAATAATTAGTGTAGTTTAATATAAATTCTTGAGAACTTTGAGGAGGATTCTTTAGCTTTGAGAAACAAGGACTAGAAGACACCAATCCAGTGTTAATAAAAATTTGTTTTGGAAGTTGTCAAAAAGGAATTCTCAAGCATCCATGGTACTTGGGGAGATTTTTATACCTTAAATAATTAGGACAACAAATCAAACAAAAAGTGCCTAACCATGAAAGTAAGGAATTGTAAGTTTGTAATGAATTAATGACCATGTGCTTAAGATACCATTCTTACGTAGGTAATTTCTAGCTTAGCTTGTCTTTTTTTCCTCGTCATTTTTTAATGTAATTAACACCCACAGAAGTATTCCTACTTAAACTAATTAATAATGTATTTGTTTTCATTAACCAAAGAAGAACTTTCCCACTAGAGGAGAAGGCCAAAGGAATAGAGACACTGGATCAAATGTTGAACAAAAGAAAATTGCTAATTAGGCTTTGATATCAGTGATGTTTTGACTGAGTTGTCCCCTGTTTGATTTTTTTTTAAAAAAAACTTTGGATTTGCCAATATATTACTGCTAAATTTTATAAAATCTGTCCAATCATTACCAAAAAGTTTTGATTCTTTGTGTCTTGAGCTGGCTCAATACGTGCGCTAGATGACGAGGAGGGACCATTAATCAGGATCGTGATATATGTAAATTACTATTTTTCTAGTCAATATAAAAAAAAATTGATATATTTTATATTTAATAATAACAATTTTTCTTTAAATTTTTTATTTGATTTAAATAGATGATGTTTGAAAAACCAAAAAACACCAAGTTAATTTTTTGATATAAAGTAAAAAAATCTATCCTTGTCCTAATAAAATGATTTTATAATATTTTCATATTAGAATTTAATTTGTGGATTATTTATTTAAGTAATTATTTGCATTAAAGTAACCATAAATTACAACACGCACCAAATTAAAGGAGGGATTAACGCAAGTTTCATGTTTTTTTTTTGTTTTTTTTTAATAAAGTAGTACTCCTTCTG
This sequence comes from Solanum sejunctum, assembly GCA_025642045.1. Classification (NCBI taxonomy): domain Eukaryota; kingdom Viridiplantae; phylum Streptophyta; class Magnoliopsida; order Solanales; family Solanaceae; genus Solanum; species Solanum sejunctum. The sequence goes on along the minus strand of JAOTQJ010000049.1, from coordinate 26,820,714 downwards.
ATTCTATTTACATGTTGTCCATATTAAAAATGGATGTTCTTTAATACTTGTTATTTGATCTAGATTATGTTCATATACTCTTCGAATAGTATCTTCACTTACATACCAAACACACACACACAAAAAATATATTTTTAGTTAATATTTTTCTTCATACTGAACGCATTCTTTGAAGTTTCCCAGTATTCAATTTTCACGCCACTCCAATCCTTTCAAAATAATCATCTTAAATATAATTTAAGCACTTGATTAAAATAAAATTAAGTAATTCTCTAGTCCAAAAGACACCTAGAGGCAAAATGGAGAATTTCAGGTATTTGGTGTCTCTTCTATTCATTTTCATCTATCTCGGATGGAGCTAAAGATTCACTATTTTTTGACTTTGGGGTATGATGGAATAAAACAAAATGACTCTTTAAATTGTCTACGCTTCTTTCAATTGTGAAGTAGCAGTTAGTCAATGCAACTTTCGACGCTCATCATGGGTCATCCGGAAACAATATGTTTTTAAACATAGGGGTCAGGCTGCGTACATCCAACTTTCCTTACCCCGTAATGAGTGAAAGTCTTTGAGGCATTAGGATAATGTTGTTATTGTGTTGTTGTTGGCGTCTCTTCTATTCTTTTCTTTTTTTGGATTTGGGCTCTTTCATGAGTTTCAGTTGGGCTAGTTATTTTGCGGGATGATATCGTCTTCTCAAATCAGCCCATCAGAAAATTATACAAGCTAATTATGTGATATGCTGGATGGGCTTGAGTCATTTTGCAACTTCTAATTCAGCAATAATTTTAAATATATACAATAAACTAATTAGTTTATAATATATAATTTATAATACATATAGTTATATTTTATTTATATAAAAATAATTAAAAATCATAGAAAATATATAATGGACTTACTAAACAATATAGACTACGTATACATAAGTTATATATTGATTATATATTATGACACAATCAAAATTTGAATACAGCTTGACTATACATAAAATATATAATGACTATACTTCGAATGACCATCTCAAAAGCAAAAAAAATAACTTGACTATATATGACTATAAAATAAATGTCTAATTTTTTGATAATTATCTTGATTGAATGACCATCTACTATAATTATCCATTTAATTTACACTCATAATGTCTATATTTAATATATCAATATTTTCAAAATAGCATTTGATGAAATAAACAGCTAAGCTATGAGCTATCCACCAGTTTAATGAAGAGTGAATTGTGAAAGGATATTTGGAACTAGATAAAATCAAAAAACAATATAAGTATATTGCAAGCAGTTACTGTTTTGTTTTAATTTTTGTCTTTTTCCTTTTTTGGACGTTGTATTCCAAATTCCAAAATGAAAAATCTATACCATCAAATGGGCATTAGAGTTTAGGATCTGATCCAGTTGTTTTAATATATTTGGGCTTTGAGGCAACAACAATTATGTACTTTAATATGCAGGTGACAAGTAGACAGATTGAGTTGAATTTAGAGAAAATAAAATGAATTAAAATATGAGTAAAAATTTAATCATTGATTCTTATTAAATTTTAATTGTTTTACTCGTTATTTTAAAAGTTTTTAGTGCTTGATAAATTTTTCCCACTATGACTACAAATTATATATCAATCAAATAACAAAATTTTTCATAGATCAATTTGAGTTTACGTGTCAATTTAAATTTTGATGATTCACTTTCTGCCACCTACATTGTCTGAATATTTTATGGCGATCATAGCTCAGAATTAGCTTCTTGTTGTTAGCTCGTAACCGGAATTAAATAAAGCCCCACACCTTTATTTGCCTCTCGTTATACTCATTTTGTTAAACTTGACCTTGCTATCAGTTATGGAATTATGTAAATCCAAAAATACTATAAACATGGTGTGATATTATTCATTTTTTTACATGCACAATTTTTCCAAAAAGACTTACATGTTATATATAATTCTCGATTTTTTCTGTTATGAGATTTTATTTGCATACCCAACTCAATCAAATTGAATAGTATGTAGATGCAAGCTACTATTACAGGATGTGAGACTGGAATGATTGGTTACCTATATTATAGTGTCTAGTTAGTTTTATAACGATGTAAAAGTCGGATATTTGCTTAGGTGGCAACATGGTAGAGAATGAACAAATTGTAAAATTCTTCATTTCTCGTATATTTTGGTAATAAGTGCAAGAAATATCCTAAACGTACGGTTAGCATTAACTCCCTCCAAAGCCACCTCTATCAAAATCCAAGCCCCTTTCAAGGCCCACAATAGCAATACCCTTTCTGTTACAATAATTTCATTTGTATGGTTTTGCTTATCTCAACTTTGGATAACAATGGATTCCTCCAATACAAAATACATATTTTCAGAGGGGATTGAATAGTTAACAATAATATGTCCACTAAAAAGGATGAACTTCTTTCCTCTGCTATGAAGAGGACTTCTGAATGGTATGTTCTATTTCTGACTTTCTTCCTTTATAATATGATTGAAACTATTATTCTGTTTTTCTAAATTACTTTCCTATAAAATAATCTTGACAGGATTTTCTCCCAAGAGATCCCTAGTGATGTAACTGTAAATGCAGGAGGAAACTCCTTTACACTGCACAAGGTCAGTTGTTCTCTCTGCTGTCTGCTGTTGTCATAACAACTCATAAGTAAACTCCGCACAATCAAAGTTGTTGTTGATTTTAGTTAAATTCCTAGTTGGGCTGAAATTTGGCCTTGGTCACATGTTAGAAATTCAGTGTAATCCCAATAATTGCGCAACCTTAATCTAAGTATCTAACTTTATGGAGTAAAGATGTTTTCATTGATCCTTGACAACCCTCTGGTCTTGGGACTGACAATGTGAACGAGCTCACACTAGCGGTGTTAAGGCCTTGGTCACACCTTGATTTCCTTTTTTGATGATTGATAAGTAGGTTGGATAATGTATTGATTGTGTTCTATGCAGTTCCCATTAGTTTCAAAGAGTGGATACATAAGAAAGTTGATCTCCGAATCCAATGATGCTGATGTTTCTACGATCGAAATCCCTGATATACCCGGTGGAGGAGAGGCATTTGAACTTGCAGCAAAGTTTTGTTATGGAATAAATTTTGAGATAAGCACAGAAAACGTTGCCTTGCTAAGATGTGCAGCGGAATATCTAGAGATGACAGAAGACTATGCAGCAGGAAATTTGGTCGGGAGAACTGAGGCCTACTTTAATGAAGTAGCAATTAAGAGCCTTGCTGGTGCAGTTACAATTCTGCATGCATCAGAAAACCTTCTTCCTGTTGCAGAGAAAGTGAAATTGGTGAGCCGATGCATAGACACAATTGCACGTATAGCCTGTAAGGATAACCAATTCTCCACATCAGGTAGAGCAGAAGCTGGTATCAGCGGATTGAGTTCCTCCACATTTTCAAACCTGAAGCCTATAGTTGACTGGTGGTCTGAGGATTTAACCGTCCTTAGAATTGATTTTTTCCAAAGGGTTCTGATTGCAATGATGGGAAGGGGATTCAAGCAGTATGCACTTGGACCAATATTAATGCTCTATGCACAGAAGTCTCTTCGAGGTTTGGTGAGACCTTGTACTATAAAATCTTGATGAATTGGTTAAAATGAAATCTTTATGCATATAGTAATTTTTTGTTCATTACAGGAAATATTTGGAAAGGGAAGGAAAAAGATTGAACCAAAACAAGAACATGAAAAGAGGATTGTTTTAGAAACCATTGTTAGTCTTCTGCCAAAGGAGAAAAATGCATTGTCAGTTAGCTTTCTGTCAATGTTGCTCCGAGCTGCAATATATCTGGACACCACGGTGGCATGCAGGCTTGACTTGGAGAAGAGGATGGCAATGCAGCTTGGACAGGCCGTATTGGATGATCTGTTAATTCCTTCATGTTCCTTCACAGGAGACACCTTGTATGATGTTGAAACCGTGCAGCGTATTATGATGAATTTCCTTGATAATGAAATGGAGGGAAATCAATTGGGAGATGAAGAGTATCATGTGTCTCCTTCATTAAGTGACATGGAGCGGGTTGGAAAACTTATGGAAAATTACCTTGCTGAAATAGCCTCTGACCGTAATCTATCCGTCATAAACTTCATTACTCTTGCTGAAGTCGTCCCAGAGCAAGCAAGGATTACTGAAGATGGGATGTACAGGGCCATTGACATTTATTTGAAGGTATGCTCGATGAAATTACCAGATTAATTCTAAGGTTATTTGTGCATATTTACACATACAAGCCGCACCTCATGTTTAGTAATGGATATAAAAACTTTTGGTCCTGATTGCAACATGGTAATTGCTATGCTAAAATTAATAATCTTGATTTAGATAACTTCCTTAACATTGTACCTTCTAGTGCTTGCATGATAGTCTCCCTTTATTAGGGAAATGCACCTGGACCTCTGAAACAAGGGATATTAATACCCTTCTGTGTTCTCTGGTCACTGGAGTTACATGGGCCTAATTCAGTCTGATAAGTCTTTTGGGAATATTCAAAATCAGACAATATGTCACCAATGAAAACCGGCTATCTTTACAATCATAACTCTCCAAAGACACATTATGCAGGCGTTGCTCAACCAGCCTCATGAATTGACCCAATCACCCATGTCCTGTACCCATTTATGCTACAACAATCTTAACTACCTTAAGATCATGGGCCATCTCGTTTGTCTGCAGAGATCATCTCTACAATATGGTGGCTTTGTTTTATCCTATATGTTGCAGGCTTTGCTGTCATGTGTTTATACTTGAGGTCTTTCTCTATCATTTCAAACCAATAACGGGGAGAAACAACTTCCTAAAATAATTTGGCATGCTATACATATTGAGTTTAAGTTCTATGCATCCCAATGTTTTACACTCAATACCATGTGTATGAGCATGGTATGTAAAAACTAGGCATGCCTATACACATGGTATTGAGTGCAAAACCAGTCTCAGCTCTATGCACTGATGGATGTTGAGAAATTTAAATCCATACATGTATTTCATATAGGGTATCTCATCCAGTCATCCTAAAGATGAAGATTGTATATGTGATCATAGATGTGCAACCTGCACCTACCCGTTTGATAACCTTCATATATCATGTCAGTATGACAACTCTATTCCTGAGCAATTAGTTGAACTTGATCTAAAAGTTTAAGCTTTTCAAAATGCATAATAAAAAGCGTGGAATCGTGTATCCAAGCTAACATGATTTTCTTATTGTTGGATGGTGTGACCATCTTATCGAAAAGCAGCTTGAACTACTAGAGAGCACATGACCATACTTTCATTTGCTTAATTATGTCTTTTACCAAATTATCAATTAAACTATGTTGGCGTGTTTCATATGTTATCATTGTTGCAATTTGAAGGCACATCCAGCTTTAAGCGATGTGGAAAGAAAAAAGGTTTGCGGTGTTATGGACTGTCAAAAACTATCTCGAGAAGCTTGTGCTCATGCTGCTCAAAATGATAGGCTCCCTGTTCAGACAGTAGTGCAAGTACTTTACTACGAGCAGCAACGCCTTCATGAAGGGAGCCAGGTTGTAGCAACTGAACCTCCTGCTCTTGTTCCTTCCAGAACGAATCATCAATTCTCTACCACCCCTGATTCAGACGAGGTCTCGATTCTAAAACGAGAAAATCAGGAGCTGAAATTTGAGCTGCTGAAAATGAAGACGAGATTGATAGAAATTGAAAAATCGGGTTCAAACAAATCATCAGCTGCAAGCAGCCCTTTGGGCATCACTCATCCATCTGCTGCTAAACCTCCTTTGCCAAGAAAATCCAATTTCATGAGCTCAGTATCGAAAAAGCTCGGAAGATTTATTCGAGCTGATGGACTCACGCAAGGCAAAGCCCGAAATAAACCAAGTAAAGATAGACGTCATTCCATATCGTGATTTCAGCTAGCTATATTTGCAGTATTGTCCAAATATGGTACATACTGGATTCAAAATTTAGTTTTTAAGTTAATCATGTAAGTTCATATGGTAAAGTATATATTTTTTATTTGTAATCTTTGATTTCTTATGTATCATGAAGAAGGATTCTCATGTATACTTCTAAGTCACTTGGACTTGGTGTAACATTTGGAAAATACTTGTATGAACTCATTGTTTACACTAAGCCTATAAATATACTATAATATATTTTTTTCCCGTATATGCTTTTAGATTAAAATAACTAGATATTGTATTTTCACATCAATATATTGTTTTCCTTTTTCCTTTTTCGGATTTTGACTACGGAATAATTAATTACTGCAAGTATTGTTCAGTATAAATGAAGTGTAATGGTAAAAGGTACATAAAAAGAAAGGGAAAAAATGAATCTGAAGAATAAGGATGAGCAAATCAATGTTGCGAGTCATGTTGTATTGGTAAAATTTACTTACCCGATACTTCAAAAAAAAATTGCATTAATTTTTTATAATTAAATTATAGATCATGATGAAAAATATATTTTTTCGATTTCAATCTATATGATATTCTTAAGATTTCATGATATAGTACTCTCTTAATTATCATATAAATTTGATATACCCATTGAGAAAATGATTGACATGACTTTTTTATGACACTGTTCCAATCTAGTGAAGTTTAATGTTAGGTCTTGAGAAATAATTTGAAGAATAAGCAATTAATGCCAAGGTAAAACATGAAAAAAAATAATTATTGTTTCTCAATAAATTAAAAGTAATAAGTAAAAATAGAACTCTATTTTTGGAATAGTAAACAAGTAAAAGTGATTAGATAGAGTATTTTTAACTTAGTTTTTAATTATGTAAAATTTAATTCAAAAAACTTGAAGATTATTATCGTATTATTTATGAATTTACAATCAAAATTTAAAAAATTCAACAATCAAAATTTAAATTGTGCCACGAGTATATTATTAAATACGTGAAAGACACATGCACATTGTATGTGTCGTAAATTCTTGCATAGTTCACCATATGAGGGACATGTCTGTACTTATATTCCTGAAAGAAAGGGTTCCTTGTAACACAAAGCCAAATTAATCTCTATTCGCTTTTCATGTTCCCTCCTAGTTGTGGATGACATAAGCTCAAAGAAAGGAATCCAACACATCAACTTTACATCCAAAAGAAAAAGAAAGAGGAAGTGTACTGAATAAAGTATACAATATGAATAGATAATTGAAGAGAGAGATGAGGAACTAAATGAAGAAATATAAATAACAAAATGACCTTAAAATTACTTGAAGAGACAGGTCATATCTATATTATAGTAAGAGCCAACAGTAGTACTCAATAACTTTAATGGTCCTTTGTATTGTGAAAATTGACAGATGTGCTATTTTTGTTAGGTAATTTGGATTTAGTTTATTTATTATATATTATATAGTACTATAAGCAACATTCAGAATATCAAAAGCCACTAAAATTTTCCTGTGATGTGGGACTTAAATATCATAATTTTGTGAGGACAACGTCAGATTTAATGAACAAATTTTCCACTTAATTAGAGCTGGCCTAGACCAGTAGCTATTTGACAACTTTGCTAAGGCAACTTGCACATAAAAAATTGAACCGGCCCTACTACTTTTTTCCCATCTTATCCCTGCGCTAGTCTTGGAGAACAAATATTGCACGTTGAAATTAATAGAATGGGGGTGGTTGATTTGGTCCATCAATTAAAATAATTAATCTCAATAAAAAAAATTTATCTTAAGTTACTAATATATTTAATTGCTCATGAGCAATTGATTAAATGATATTGTCTCCATCTCATTATTGTAACATTTTTTAATATATTTAATGTGTGATTTTATTCGCACACGTAACAATCTCTTTTTTGAAATAAGTTTAACATAATCTATCACCATGACTTATGGTCGATTTTTTAGATTATTTTGTGTCACCCACATTGTCATTTTATGACAATGAAAGTCCGCAACTACCTTCTTCTTAAACTCTAAGCTCGTTAGAGAAAAGAGCCCCCACGCCATCATCTGCCTTCGTCATATTTATTCCCCGCATAATTTTTTTGAAAAATCTCACATCATTAAGATACTCTATATCTTATTATAATTTTTCAATCTTTTTTATTTATTAATGTGGGACTTTATTTGTATACTGAATACAACAAATTAAAGCATGGTGGAGGGGTGGGGAGGAGGTGTGGGGGTCCTCCTAGAAGAAAAAAATAAAGAGGTTATTAATGTATGTACGTACAGGCTACTATGTCTGCAGGAGAGACTTAATTTATTTTATGATGATGTAAAAGAATGATCATCTCATAGGTGACAACGTTGTAGAGAATGATCAAATCAAATTATAAAAATCTTTATTGTCTGTTTATTTTATCTCTCTGGTAATAAGTGCAAGAAATATCCAAAACATGAAAAGAAGAATGAGTTTTGAGTGACTTATAATTATTTTATACTTAGTTATGAAAATTTCGTGTTATATGCAGGTTCTAAATTTATTTATAAATTTATTTTTTAATGGTATTAATCAAACGATATTAAATCATTTAATGAAATATAAAATAAATACCTAATAAATATTATTAATTGATAAATTCTAAGTGACAAGGATTAAATGAATTTAAATTTTTACGCTAAAATAAATTATAATATATATATTTATCGATAGTAAATTATCTCTTTTTTTTCACAAATCTAATGTAAAGATATCCATAATTAAAGTATTTTTCGTCATTGATCATTAATTTTTTGATCAAAATAATTACAAAATATATAAATATTACTGACATTTAAAATAACAAAGTTATAATTAAAGAATATAAATTTAAAACTAAAAGTTATAGTTAAAATGAGTTCTATAATTTTAGAAAAATTATATACAAATTAAATTAAAATAAAATAAAATTTAATTTTTTTAAACAACTTATCCATATTTAAACCCCCTCTTATTATACAAGAGAATTCCCTCTATCACATTATGTTAATATTTAAAAAACTTAATAATAAAATTCTCATTTTATCCCGATTCATAGTCACCATAATGTTTAAAACTTGTTTTAGATGACAGGTTTTTCCTTAAAAAATATTTTTTCCTTAAATATCATCTCGATTATCGAAACAAGAGGGTAAATTGCGTACGACGACCTATTAAAATATTTGGACAAACATGATTATTAATGTATGTTTAATTAAACAATATAAAATTTAGAAGTAAAATAATAGTACTAGTCCGTAGTATCTTTCTTCTATATTATATGTCTGCGTATGCACCAAGAAGCTTGGAATTTGTCGTGGTTGGCCAGAAACGTATATAAAAATATGGTTCTCTCAGACTCTTATTCAATGAAATGAAAAGGAAGTGTGTGGTGATATCCGCGTCACAATTTCTCCGCTCTTTAATTTAATTGGATATGCACACAAAAAGACATTTTATATTGACTTATTATATGCTTTCTCTCATCGTTCAATAATAGTTATCACTATTATTTTGATCCAGTTTAATTAAAAAATAATAAATAAGATTATTTTTAAAATATAATAAATATAATATTTTAAAAAATATAGCTAAAGAAATGACTATAATTAATGATAACTATAAATGAGGAACTAACTTAATTTGACCAAGTGGAGAAATATTATTAAACATTTATTTTTAGTATAGTGAATACTCCCTCATTAACTTTTAGTTGCCAAAAATTTTTTAATTTAATTTTCACTTTTACTTGTCATTTTTGATAAAATAAGGTAAGACAATTTTTTTTCTATTGTACCCAAATTTATTGTCATTGAGTTAATGACTTTGAAAGATATCGTAAATGGACCATATCAATTAATAAAGATAAAATACTAAATTTACTATATTAAT
>JAOTQJ010000049.1:26773483-26810784 GCA_025642045.1 Solanum sejunctum | reverse complement strand
CAAGTCAAAATTTATGAATTAAAAATAAACGAAGAGAGTAAACAAAGATAGATGGAGGAATTATTAATTACTACAAGTACTTCCTCTATTTCAAAAAAATAATCCACATTTTTTTTTGGTCTGTTAAAAAAGTGACCAATTTTCTTTTCTGATAATATTTTAATTTTAATTTTTCAGATATATTTAAGACAATAAAGATTAAATAATATTTTATTATATTTAATATAATTTTAATTTAAAATGATAAGATTTGAAGTCAAATTATGTGACTGTTATTTAAACAGAGTGAATAGTAATTAATTCCTGCCCCACCTAATTTTTCTTACCATATTCCTAGCTCTTTCAAGCCCATGTGGCTTTGTTTGTTGCCCTTGGAACATAATCCTTCCCTACCCATAACAATATCTTTCCAGTTTTGTTTCATTATCGTTATTAAAACAATATTTGTTTTCGCAGTCTTCATTTAACTTTATTTTGATATTTTTAGTTACTTGGGACTCTTGCTAATTTGTAAGTTTTGCATAATTAATAGGCTGCAACTTCGAATAAAGGGAAAGTTGGAATACTCTACGTATTTGCATTGATGGATCGTGAAAAAATAGCCAAACTTGAAATGTTCTACTGTAATTATTTTTGTAGATAGAAATGTTCTAAAATATTTGGGGGTTTTGAAACTTTAAAATGTTGTTGAACCGATTACTACTTCCTCCTTCTATTCTATTTTAGGTGATATTTTTTTATTTGATACAGTGTTTAACAAAAAAAAATTTAAAATTTATAGTCAAACAATCTTAGATATTTGGGCGGCTTAGATTCGTTTCATTAAGATAATAAAAGACAAAATTTAAAATTAAATTATTTTTAATTATGATAAAATGACATTTTTTTTATATGAATTTAAAAAAAATGCCGCATAAAATAAAGGTAAAGCAAGTATAATAATTATTCTACATTAACGAGGTGCTGAAGGAGAGATAAATGATAATTTAATCCAATAACTTATTATTAATGCTATTTATATTATTGTCAAGTAGTGTTCAAAAATATTAATAATATAAAGTGGAGATAATAATTGATGGCTTATTGATCGATTCAGAATTGCTTTTAATTTGTGCTTGTCTTCCCAGATGAAGGGAACCAAGACTAAATAAAAGAATTATGGAGTTCACACTTATCATGAGAGCTTGGAACGGAAACTCCAAACTTAATGGACTTGGTCAACCACTTCGATAATATTCAAAATTTTCATTTTTCTCAATTCTTTAAACTATTTTCTGCAAAGAAAAAAAAATACTCAATTTTATCTAAATAGACAAAAAAGAAAATTTTTTAAAAATTATAATTGAATAAATATTATATTTAGCATGACTCTTACGCAAAGATGACATACACAAACCAATAAATGATCCGAATAATTATTCGTGAAGAATACTCTCTCACTAAGCAGGAAGAATCCTCACTCATTATTCATGTCAAAAGGCGAGTAGCATGCATAAATGTCTATCAAGGATTTAGAGATTATATTCGTTTTATACCTTTGTGGCTTTAATTTATATTATCTCAGCTCTCTTTTAATTGAGATCCTCGTTAACTTAACATTCTATTCTCCTTACATAAATACAGTATTTATTAAGGATTACTTTTATTAATCATATTTTAAAATTTTAATTTAACTAGTAGTTTATGTAAATCTAAACAAACGATACATTGTTGGAGCAGCATGAATTGGAACATACCCAAAAATTAGGCTTAGTGGGGTGGGACCAAGGCAACTGCGGCGAGGCGCAGGCAGCTTTGTTAACACTGCTAAAGTCTTCTGATGCATGAACCACCCCCTGTACTTTTCCAATATTATACTCCAGCAGAATCTTTATTTTCAATGACGAACCGCTCCGTATAAAATTTCTCCAACGTTTTTTTAATGTAATTTACAAAATTAATGAATAATTTAATTATTATTTTAAAATTAAAATTTTAAAAAACTACTCCCATGCAAATATAATTAAAATATAAATTAAAATTGGAGCATTAAATAAAGAGTTGGAGGAAATCAACACACATCCACTTTGTCATTTTAAATAATTTAAGTTTTAAAAAAATAACTATTATCTAAATTTTGAAAGAGTAAATACTCCTATCTCATTTTAGTTGATCCTTATACTAAACATTGATGTTTTATTTTATTTATTCATTTTAACTAATTAAGAGAGCTTTATATCTTCTTTTTTAATATAATTAATAAAATCTCTAATTAAATTTTTTTAAGTGATATTAAATTAAATAATATGAGACAGGAAGTAACATTAAAATAAACGAGCTTCTTACGCTAAAAATATATACCTTAAAACGGATCATTAAACTAAGAAGAAAGAAAGACAAAAGGAGAAAAAAGAAAGGACAATGCCAACACGAGGCTGACACAGACCGTACTACTCCATTTCAATAAACTGATAAAGACAGCCAGAAACTGCAAATTTCTTGCTTCCTTTCTTCCCGGCCCATGTCCCAATTTTTTAACATTCTAAATTTTAAAATAAAATAAACAGAAAAATTTATACATATTAAATAACTTTTTTTTAAGGTAAATTAGAGTTTGGATCATATTATTGAATTGGGAGAGATTTGATTTTGTAACCTTTTTACAATTATATTTTTTCTTTTATTAAAAATTACTTCTTAAAATTCAACTTGTAATTTTCATTTGAATTGTAGATTTGGCTGTAGGCTCTCTTGGTAGTCATCCTTATTTGCTATGGCTGTATTGCCTATTCCTTACGGAGAAACAAAATATCTTCCATCATCGCTTTGAATAGATTCGTATTTTATGTTTTCAAAAGAATATTGTTATGTTATAAACATATAGTAAAGGATGCTCTAATACTAAGAACGGGGTTAGAGGTGGGTGTAAATTAGCCTAATACCTAATTTTAGATAGTATTAAAGCAGGACTATCTTATTCAATATTGAGCCCTCAAAAAATTAAAAATTACCAACACACTAAATGCTAAGCAGTTGGCGTAAGGTACTAAAGAATGATAAAAGTCTCATGTATTTCAATCAATTGATACAACTCCGAAAAGCCCTTCTGCTAAAAATACACATATATAACCGTCATTTGATTCTTCTTTTTCCAATCTCATATAAGTAGGTATATACTCCCATAATTTTTTCAATTGTATTCTTGTTATCGATCATTAAACTACATAAATTTTAATTTTTTTATTGTTTTAAATAAAAATTAAAATTTATATTTTTTAGAAATAATTTTTGAATATTAAAAATTTATATATGACTTTAAAAAGTAATCAAACAAACTCTCCAAAATGAAATTAAACAAATAAGAAAGAACGAGATAGTGTTCATACCTTAAAAAATATAATAAACTAGAAATATTAGTACTATCGCCTCTTAACGCTCTCCAAAAGCCGCCTCTACCCCTCTCTCTCTCTCCTATTCGCAAAATCCAACCCCTTGTGTCCGCTTGCAGGTTTTCACGGCCCACAATAACCTACCCACTTGGTTGTCCCTTTCATTTTTTTTTACAAACTCCATTTCTATGCTTTGCTTACCTCAACTTTGGATAACTATGAATTCCTCCAATTAAAATATACAATGGTCGACCTACTTATTTCTTCTTGGACATATTTATGTACGTGGGCAGGTCAATACTTGCCCCCTAGCTACTTGGAACTTCCTTCCTTCCACAAAGTGTTACCTCTTTTTATTCTATTCTATATTCTTATCCTAATTAGCATTACAATGATAAGAACCTTTTACCTTGTCAGCTCTGGCCTAATACAACACATTTTTAGTACAATTAGCCTCAACATGATGGTGACTGTATGTTATTTTAGTCCAAAATCTTATCGAATCGAGGACTTTGGTAACCTCTTATATACCATAAAAGATGATTGAGCATCTTCACCTTCATAGTACACCGTTCATTTTTCTTTCGTAATATTTAATCGTATAAGATGAATTTAACATGATTCATATAGCTACTAACTCCTTGCTTGAGAGAGAAGTTTAATATAATTATTAAAAGAGAGAGTACAACAAGTTTATTCAATGTCCAACATTCATAAGACTGTTATGAAACAGAAAAAAAAACAATAAGGAGAAAATGACAAACGAAGGAAGGAATCATCGGAAAACTTTCACTTTCCCCTTCTTTCTACTGTTCGTAATAAAGAACCATGAAAGGAGGGAAATCTAGTGCCAACGATTTACAAAAACTCGCCGGAATTTACTTCCAGGAAAAGCCCTTCCTCATATATATAGTAAAAAGAGAAAAAGAAAATCTTAGTACAAACTAATTGAACAAGCTGAGTAATTTGGGTTCTTTTCCTTGATGATCTCCAATTACACCAGTACTCTCAAAACAAGTAGTTGTTCCAGATTCTTCTGAATTCATCGACGGAGTTTCTGGTCGCCGATGATTCTCCGGCAAAGGGTGAGTACTATACACCTTCTGATTAAATCCTGGTGTTAAACATAGATCGAGATCCGCCAACATTGAAGTTTCCTCAGGAAAACGACGCCGTTTTTGCATCTTCGGTAACATGTTATGACGAGGATCCTGAAGCTTAAACGCGTCGGTGCACTCAGACACTTCATCAATCTCTAACGACGCGCCGAGAAATTCGGGGATCGGCCGCAACGTGCCGCCGCGGAGGACGGTTTCCACCGTCGCTTGACAGACGTGCCAATTGCCCGTCCATAATAAGCCTACGGCACCGTTCACTGGGTTCACTGTTCTCCCAGCAGCTTCGTATAATAAGGACTGAAACAAAGCTATACAAGCAAACACAAAAAAAATTATCAGTTCATAAACCCCCCAAAAAAGAAATTTACAAAAAAGTCCGAGCAAATTAATGAACAAAAGAGCTGTAGATAATCATACCAGGTCGTTGATTTTCCGGAACGGCGGAAATGAAGGACATGAGTCCAGCACGGCCAAAAAACTTAGCAACAAATACAGTAGCGTGTCCTTGTGCTTCAGGGGTTTCGATCCATTGCAAACAAGGTCTCAGAATACAGTTATCACTGCATCCTTTTCGAAGAACTCGACAACCATTGCAACTCATTTTTCCGTTTTCCTGGATATTTATCTCTATATATTTAAGGGTTACAAGGGCATGAAGAAAGAAGGATGAAAAAAGAGGCAGAAAGAGGAGGCAATAAACTTTTGCACCAAGAAACAGAAACTTGGGTAGAAAGAGGGAGAGAAGATATAGGAGTGTATAGGCAAAGGGAAAGAGAATGAAATGTGTCTATATATAAACAATGAAGTGAGAGAGAAAGAGTCGGCTTCAAGTTTTTTCTTTCTCTTTTTTTTCCTCTTTTTCAAATTTCTCATGATTATATGGGGGAGTTATGTAAGTGTTTTCAATAAAAATATGATCTGTGCAAATATTTTTTGAGTTTAACCTGTTACACAGTTAGTGAAAAAAATAAACAAGATTAAAACTAAAGTTCTAGTACATTTTAAAACATCTTATAAATATCCATTGAGGTGTAAAATATATTTTATTTTCTTCAAATATTTGAGGTTAATAAAATATATTCTTCCAAAAATAGAGCAATATTAATTACTGATATATCAATACCTAAAATCATAGCGTCAGCAAATTACTCAAACACAAAATTTGCAAGAAAACACTAGTAATGAATACAGAGCTTATAAGAAAAATAACAGAAACAACATTAACAAAAAGAAAATCAAGTTCATCGAATACACTGTATTTTCTTGAGAAAATTATTTTCATAAAATATTCGAGTTAATGAAATATATCCTCTCAAGAATGACCTAAAATCACGATGTTAGCAAACCATTCAACGGTAGAAGGTACACTAAACAAAAATTACATAGAAGAAAAAGAAGTCACAAATTTATTGTTGAAAAATAAGAGAAACTCCTCCCTTTTTTTTCATGGATAACAAAGAATAGTATAAATATGTGTTGATTGTGCCTAATTTGAAAGGTCACAATCTTTAAAAACAGTTATGATTCTTCATTTTTCATTCACCCCAGTTAAAATCCATTAACATGTATGCAAATATAATCTTTAAAACTAACCCATAACTTAAAGCTTCTGTTTTCATTTTAAATGAAAACAACTATAATATGTTGGAGCTAGAGTTAACTAGAGTTAGCTTTTTATAGTTTGGGTTGTGTGGTTGTGTTATATTCCAAAAGTATTGGGGGCGAAAGCGGCTCCGTGTCTCCGCGGAAGGCTGTCTATCAACCGTTGGATTTTTTATTTTTACTTATCTCTCTCTGCTTTTGGGATATTGATATGATAGCCTATCGCTTTCACAATTTTAATTTTTGCTGTAAGAATACTCAATTATATTATTGGTCTTCTATATATTTTTAGCAAATGAATATGTCGATCATAGGTTGTAGGGACAAGTCTTCCTCAATCATCAAAAGCAAAAAACCAAATAGATAAGCAAGTGGCCAAAGGTGAGCAGAACTCATTTGACACACCATGGGCATGGTGGGGACAATCAAAAGACTATTTTTGGAACAGTGTATCAAAGACTCAAAGAGTGGACTGTACAAGAAAATATATAAGCCGAAGTTTTAAAAAAAAAAGACTTTTAGATATTTATTGTCTAAGATATTTTTTAATCATTTGTATGATTAAATTTATTTCATTAACGATAAAAAAGTTAAATTCTAGAAATATAATATTTTACCTAAAACAGAAAAGTGTATTATATAATAAACAAGGATGGAAGGATTATCATTTTATGCAAAGCAGAGGATAAGGTTAAATCTATTCTGCTGGTGAAATGATTTCACTAAATTAATTGTAGGAAGAAAAAAAGTGTCTAACCAAATTGGTGATATCATCTTTTCGATCATTAGGTTGGAGCAATTTGCATGGTTTTTGTCTACCTTTTATGTAAAGAAACATAAAAATAAAAGTGTATTTAGTAGGAAACAAAAAGGAACTTGGACAATTATCTAAATTAGAAAATCTTCAGGGGAAAGAAATTTTAGCTACATAGTTTTTCAATATGGATTTTGAAAACAGTCAATCTATGTTTTAAAAGAGGAGTTAGGCTGCGTACATTCAACTCCTCCTTACTCCGCAATGGACGAAAACCTTTGAGACAATAAGTTAATGTTATTGTACGTTTCTCAATATGGATATTACTCTATACATATGTGAGATCGTATTGAGCACCGAGAATATACATCTGAAAAGTTTGAAGTAACAGGGTTAAAAGAAGGAAATTGCGATAGAAAAATTAGGAGGATGCAAATGGATTCTGATTAACTAAAAATAGCACATTTAGGGGTCGTTTGGTTGAAACAATTTATTCTCAGATTAACTATTCATGAACATGTATATGAAATAATTCATCCCATCACTAAGATATAAATAATGGGATAAATAATCCAAGGATTACCTTAACACCTCCAATCAAATATTGAATAAAATATACTACATTTTATTTTAAAATTATTATATTTTATACCTCATACTAAACAAATCCTTATTCTTCACTTTAGGCTTTGTATCATTCAAAGTATATCTATATGAAAATATTGTACTAATGGTTGCCTAAAATTTACGAAAAATAATACTCGTAGTCCCCATTTTTACCGAGTTATAAGTTAAGTCAGGTTAATTAATAGATCCAATTACTCGTGCAAGTCCACTTCGATTTTCAAATTATATACACTAAATCAATATATTAAAATTAGAATTATGTACAATATCTGTAAGTAAGCACATGCAATTATTAGAATGCTCGATTGACAAGTTAGCTGGTTCATTGTTCTTGAAAATATACAATATTTTAAATTTCCATGAGAAAAAACAAAAGATCCAAGAATCAATGAGGAAAGATTGTGGTATGAAAACAGCACCTAACAATCTAATCAAATACTATAAACTATATATGATCGAATATTATGTGCCATACCGCAAAAGATATCGAATATTATGATGAAACGAAAGCTTATAATTAACAACTCCTTTTCTCGTTTATAACCACATTTGTTCATGGGAAATACATAAATTATACACTCATTGTATATAATTTCATACACACTTTTTATAGCAGGTATACATAGATTCTACACTCATATAAGTATTTGCTATTTTTCGTTTAATCAGTTAGGAGGACTCTATTAGGTTAATTTTCTTACTCCCTCCATCTCATTTTATGTGTTACCATTTGACTTGATACGGTATTAAGGTGAAAGAGTAGTAAGACTTTTATACTTTATGATCTAAAACAATCCTTAGATATTTGTACGGTCGTAAATCATTTCATTAAAGGTAAAAGAAAAATTTTAAAATTAAAATATTGTGAAATTATTTTTGAGACAGACTAAAAAGAAAAGTATGTTGGATAAAATGAAGCGGAGGAAATATTTTTTTAAAAATAATTCTGGATAGACTGCACTGAAGTTTCTCTGTGTAAAAAAAAATAAATGTAGAGAATCACAAATAAAAATGCAGATATGGTCGACTGTACGAAGTTTAACAAAACATTATCACATGGTTCACATATGCCGCAGCCTCGGCCCATCCCTTTTTCATCACCTCTATAATTGGGTTTCTGAGATTTGTTCCAGATTAATAAAATGTCTGATTGTTTTATGTTAGTAATTAAGGAAATCTGTGTAATCTACTATCTTGTTTCCATTATCATTAAAAAATAGCTGACCAGATTCATGTTTTATTTTTCCTAATTGACATCAAGGCTGAAGAAAGAAGGAATCACCTATTTTTGGACATGCGTAGCTACGTTGATGAACACTGTTGCAACTTTAGGTCTTCTCCCAAATATATAGACTTGCTAAATTTGAGCGTTAATATTACGTGATAAATATGAAAAGATAGGAGTATTTGGTATACATTTGTACGATGTTCACTTAATTGATACGTAAAAACATTTCTTAAATCACGTAGAAAATATCTAAGGTGAACATGTCCGAATGAGGATGCAATTAATAATCAAAATAAGAAAAGTCATTTCTTTCTTGACTGAAGAGATTGTAACCACATGTGTGATATGTAGTCCTGGAAAAAAAGTATTCTCTCAGTATTAGTCGACTATGTTCAGCCGTTGAGGGACCATCATTCTGCGGAGACAAAAAATTCAACCAATTGCATTGACGTGAAGCCATCAAAAGATATTGGCAAATCCTAAAGATTTTGATTTGTGGGGTCCTCTACCATTAGCTTTAGGACCATTATTTCTGTCCTTAGATAATTCTAGTTGTGAAAAAAAAAACACTTTCTTTTATCTGTTTCATGGAGAATGCAAGTTCTGTATCTCTGTTAATCTGGTACTCTTTAAGTTACACTGATTATGTACTCTCATGAATCACTAAAGATTAATGAATGGTTAAATTAAGTCATCATGCTAAAATTCAATCTAGATAACACGATAAATATTTTCGATTTATTCCCTAATGAGTGGCTAATGTTGTTTGCGGACGGATCAAGATAACCTTTATTTGTGTGCCTGTCATATTCTTAGGAAACAACAAGACTTGATTTGTACTGATTAGAAACTGTGTTGAGAGGACACTAAAAGGCAGATAGTCGGAGGCAAAATCCTAACCATATGCTTACCTGTCATGAACTTTGAACAATTGCCATGTTGCTTGAAAGCTCTTTATACTAAGGCTATTTGATCACTCCATAGTTCCACCTCTGCATAGAGAAAAAGGTATGAATTCAATAGGTCCAAGGTCAGTAGTTCAGGTAGATTTAAAGAAGAAGCCATGTGAACAAAATCCACCCCTTCACAACCGGTGGCACCCGGAGATACCTCCGGTAGCAGAGGTGCGAGCTGGGGAGGTGTTCAGGGTTGAGATGATGGATTTTAGTGGAGGCGGTATAACGAAAGACTATACTGCCGAGGACATCAAGCATGCCGATCTGTCTGTTGTGAGTTCTTCTCAGCATTCTCTTATTGTTTTCAAGCCTAATAACTTCTGCTGAACTTTCAAACATGTAATAGTTTAGGGAAAGAAAATGGTTCCACATGAAGTTAACAGTCAACAAATAGAGGGATTACAAAAAGACATTAATAAATTCAATTGATAAGGCGGAGCATGTAAACTAGAGAATGCCCAAGGTGTGGTTTCACCGTTTACCTTATTCATAAACATTCAAGTTGAAATATACTTCCTAGCGATAAAAACTAAAGTCAAGTCTGTCCATTGTCCAATATCTCGTCATTTTCAAGAAGGCAAACCGTGACCATTACGGAGCCGTGACTCCGGTTTGTCAGCTAGCAACCTTGTCCCAATCAGTCACTTCCTTCCCTTAGAGTGCCGGGTAATGAAAGTAAACATGCTCAGTGATTCACAGAACAGCAAGTCACCATGGTTCCTCCAACTCCAAGACTAGTGATCCCCATAGACCTAAAGAAAAAGCCATGGGAACAGAAGTTGCCACTCCACAACCGTTGGCACCCAGAGATACCTCCTGTAACAGAGATTAAAACAGGGGAGATGTTCCGAATTGAGATGGTTGATTGGACAGCAGGTGCTATCCAAGATAATAACTCTGCAATTGATGTAAAAACTATTGATCTATCCGCTGTAAGTGTGCATAAACTAACATATCCAGCCAACACAGAGTCCTAGATCCTAAGTCATGTGATGTTTGAAATCATTTCAGGCTGAATCATATCACTCTTCTATGCAGGTTCATTATCTCAGTGGGCCAATAAGAGTCGTAGACCCAGATGGAAAACCCGCAGAACCAGGTGACCTTCTTGGTGTTGAAATATGCAACTTAGGGCCTCTCCCTGGAGATGAATGGGGTTTTACAGCAATATTCGACAGAGAGAACGGTGGAGGATTTCTAACAGACCATTTTCCATGTGCAACTAAAGCTATTTGGTATTTCGAAGGCATATATGCCTACTCACCTCATATACCAGGTAAAGCTGCATATCTTCGAATATATCCTAGATATACATATCAAATCCTAATAAGATCTACTGAAAATCTCACAAACAGGTGTAAGATTTCCTGGTTTAATTCATCCTGGAATAATTGGAACAGCGCCTTCAAAAGAACTACTCAATATATGGAACGAGAGGGAAAGAAAGCTTGAAGAAGCCGGTCCTCAATCTCTCAAATTATGTGAGGTCTTGCATTCTAGGCCATTGGCTAGCCTACCTTCAACAAGAGGGTGCATTCTTGGCAAGGTATGATGACTTGCAATTTTTTCAGGAACTGATGACTTTATCATTCTATAACAATAAATAAAATATGATCGAGTCATAACAATACGTTAAATAAACTGAAGAGAGAAAGAGAATGAACAAACTAACTTCACTACCAAGCACATCAATTTTTTTTTTGACATCTCAAGATTATATGTAGATTCAAGATGGAACTCCTGAGTGGAATAGAATTGCCAATGAAGCTGCAAGAACAATACCTGGACGTGAAAATGGAGGAAATTGTGACATCAAAAATCTCAGCAGAGGATCAAAAATATACCTTCCAGTTTTTGTAGAAGGAGCAAACCTCAGCACTGGTGATATGCATTTTTCTCAAGGTGATGGTGAAGTATCATTTTGTGGGGCAATAGAGATGAGTGGCTTCCTAGAGGTCAAGTATGTTCCACATCTCATTTAGCGCTAAATGGTCATGACTAAACAATTGTTTGCTGCCTTGGTATGGACTAAGTCAATCCTTTACATCAATCAGCAACCAGGAAATGAAATCATATGCACCATTCCATTACATGCTAATATCAAGACTGGACTCCAATAATTTCGTGTTATTTTTCCTGTGCCACCCTTTTTCACATCACTGCTAATTTGCTACATCAATATTAGCCATCTTAAGGTACTTGCAAATATATTATAAGAGTTGCAAAGGTATCCGTATAGGCATAGAGCAACTGGTTCCCCAAGGTTTAGTCAAGAATTTGATTACAACAGCCTCCAAGTTGGGTAGTCAATTATTCGGCTACGTATATATAATGTTTTAGAAAATTAATAGCTACATACACTGAAAGAAGAGCAATTAAGTGATACTAACTTAGATTTCTCTGAAGCAACCAATTCCCTCTTTAGTTATCAGTTAGTCACTTTAACTTTTTCCCACTGAGAGGATTCTTGTTCATCTGCTAGTTACTGTAGAGAGAAGTAAGCCCAACCTAGTAACTGGAATTAGAAATCCAAGCAAGAAAAATAAAGTCAATAACATAACTCAACACAATAAGATTGAGAAACAGATAACTAACCCATTTTTAAAGGGAGAAACTACATACTCCTAAACTTTATTACTTTCTAACATCCTAGAAGTTAATTATGTACGAACCTGACAATGAAGTACAACCAAGAAACCAACACCAGCTATTAACTTTTCATTTCATCAGCAATAATACAAGACAGACCTCCTTAAGCATCACCCCTTTTGCATCAAATGTTCTTCTTTCTATGTGCTACACCTCTGCATTATAAGCTAACAATAAATGTGTAAGATATTAAATTTACATCTTTTTGGTTGTAAACAGGTGTGAGATTATAAGAAATGGAATGAAGGAATATCTCACTCCAATGGGACCCACACCACTACATGTGAACCCAATATTTGAGATAGGGCCCATGGAGCCAAGATTCTCAGAGTGGTTAGTGTTTGAGGGCATCAGTGTAGATGAAAGTGGGCAACAGCATTATCTTGATGCCAGTGTTGCATACAAGCGTGCAGTACTAAATGCAATTGATTACCTCTCAAAATTTGGCTACTCAAAGGAACAGGTATTAAAAATCTCTCCCAGAAAATTCTCTTGTAACAGAAGACTCTTGGGAATTGATAATATGAACATCCAGGAGAGTAAAGAAATTTGAGCAAGTAAGAACATTAATAATTACTATGACCACCATGATATTGGTGCTATCAGGTCTATCTTCTACTTTCGTGCTGTCCCTGCGAAGGAAGGATTTCAGGAATTGTTGATGCCCCTAATGCTGTTGCCACCCTTGCCATTCCAACTGCTATTTTTGACCAGGTACTACAAGTTCTCAGGTACTATAAGAGTTGTAACCGACAAGTCCAACAAAGATGATCATCATCTAGTGACTACAATTTTATGCATAGCCTGAAAACCGGGCTATCTAGGAGATAGAATTACAATCTATACCGTAGTATCAATAAGCAGGACGTGAATACTTAAACCTAACATGATTGGGTTCTGGAAAATCTGAGTAGCATATATCGGTAACTTGACAGAAGCCGGCTAAGACAGGATAAAATATGAATAGGAAATTTTTTCCAGTTTATTGACAACAGATGGGTTAGACAAGCAAATGGAAGAAGTAATTAGTATAATTGTTCAGCTATCTGAAATAGATCAACCAGTATAATATCTTTCACCAGATTAAGCTAGGGGCAATAAATGTTCACAAGAACAATTCTAAGAAGCTCCAGGAAATCAATAGGAAACACACATATAGGAAGAGACCAATGAAGAAAGATAATCAAAGTCAATCTTCCTGTGCAATCTTATGCCCAACGTTCTTTCAAAAAAAATATCACGCATATACAAACTCTGAAGATGACTAAATTTTGGACACATCTTCAGGCCTGTTATGTTGCTACTCTCGGAAATACTTGAGTTTGGATGCGTCTCAAAGTCCGTTATGTTGCATCTCTTGGAACAATTAGCAAGTAATGAATTTGTTTTTCCAGTCTCCTAATCTGAAACAAAAATAAATAACAATAATAATAGTAAGGACTGTGTATCCAAGGAGTCTCAACTTTTAGTAAATACCTTGGAGTTTACAGTAGCAAAATAAAATTCTTTTCTTCTACGGTTTATAAGCCTATAGCTGAATCAGTAAGTTCATGGTCACACATATCCTGCTAGGGAGAAATAACTATGAAGAGATTTTGTTAAATGCTCCTCACATAATGCTAAATACCAATGACTTGTATGGATTGCAAGTTGCTTTAGTCTCTAGATAATCTTTCCTTCCCGAACTATTTAGGTAGTTTCATTTCTGTTGCCTCCAAATTTTTTTCAAAGATGGCAATCTTTTCCTGTGTATGCTTAATTAAATACCCTATTGGATTATTGAACAAATAAGCTCCAGACACAAATAGCATTCTCATTTCTTATTCATGGAAGATAAAGCAAGCAGAGTCTAGTCTGACACAATCTTATATCTTCTTAGCGTCAAAATCAATGTTTATCATATGACCAGGACCGAAATTCCTTGCTAAGTGTCGAATGAAACCACATTAGGTGGGTAATTTTAAAAATGACAGATACACATAACTGAAATTGGTCTAGAACAATTTAAACCTGATTCTGAGAAATCAGCCTCTATTGCTGGTTTTCATGAGTGGGAAGTTCTGGTTTATTCCAACAGAATCAGTTGTTTGATGCAGGATATTCGCCCAAAGGTCAATAAAGTGCCTCTTGGACCAAGACTTGTGAGGAATCCAGGAATTCCGCAATGTACTTATGATGGAAGCTTGCCAATCACCAAAAATCCCTCGCTCCATCAACAAGGGAGCAGCTGCAACATGGATGCTCTTTCTTGAGCAGGGGATGTGCATTTACAGCTACTGCTGGAAGACATGACCAAGTTGAAAGAAGCAACACTGTACAATAAAGCCTAACTAGGCCTTCTAAACATCTAAAGATGTAAACATGTTTTCAAAATGTAACAGCTCGGTATCACCAGTGAGACTATATATATTCTTTAAATCATAACCTGGAAAACTTCATACTAGCACTAATCATTATAATGTAGCTGCCTTTAGTGAATATTAAGAGATGATAAATATTCCCTAAGCCCTATAAATAGCAAAGAGTAGCGTGGCATCCGGAATCCATGAAACGAATGAGGTTTAAAGAAAATATTCTAGTTGAAATGTCTCCACCATTAAAAAATCACGAAAACAGTTGACGGCAATAAAAAGACAGGACAAAGAGGGCCAATTAACAAAAAAGTGAGGCATTTCTCCAGCCAACAATTACCATAAAATAAAATAAATTATGTATGTAGGTCAATTTACAGAAATGTAACAAGACTGAAAGAGGTTAAAATAACTGATATTCAACCTCTGTACTCCTTAAAGAGTAAATTCACCACTAGAAGGAGAAAAGAATCATGTATAATTTCTGCACTATTACACCTAGACACGTAAACGTCAAAATCCCAAAATTGAAACCATCATTGCAGGACTACAATGGAAATGGAGCTTAATTCCTATAATCAATAATAGATAGAGAGTGTCCGATGGTGTTGAAGAGATGGGCATTGTATGCCAAAAGCCCATAACCAAAGATCCAGTTCCACGCTCAACACCTGGAAAGCAAACCGAGATGCCAATTTTAGTGCAAATGACATTCAACAAACGAAAATTGGAAAACTGGGAACTCACTATGGAATACACATAAATGGGAATATTCAAGTTAATAAATTTTACCAAGGAAAAACTTCTACCAAATATCTTGCAAGGAACACAGCTTACGCGCCAGACTAACTGTAACCACACTAGAGGCCTTTATTTATTGATTGATTGTGCAATGAAATCAGGTTATATAGATCTCAGCTCATATACAACTTACCTTATCCATTGGACACGTGTGATTCACCTTTTTATTTTTTTGTTGTATTTTACATTAAGATGTCAACATGATAGAAGCAAAAAACTTAGCTGGAGCAATAACTATATATTCTATAACCTTAGCAGGAGTAGGAATGTTAGCTGCAATTTGTTAGCCTATTGCCTTCGAAACTTCACTTTTACTATTTTTTCTGATATTTTCCAGAATCATTTCTTGTTCAAATAGGCAATATCTATATATTAGAAAGTCAAAAAAACCATACAAATGGAAAATTCCTTACTCCACTTTGTACATTTTTTAATCAAAGAGTAGGCATCACAGATCTTACACCAACACTTCAGATGGCCAGGATTTCAACTAATATCAGTCGCCCAACTGTTGAAGCTATTAGAATGATTTTCTATATTGTAGATTAGTCTATTTCATGAAGTCATCTCTCTGCAAATTCAGGATATAATTGTTCTAGGTAATTTAACTAAGTATGCATGTTGCCTCTTTCCTCACAGCCCAGTCAATAAGAGGCACCAAGCTTTACACATGCAGAAAATACATATTCTACAAAATTGCAGAGTATTAAGTTAGGAATCACCAAATCTAACCACCGAAGAACAGCAAAACAAATAGCAATGAACAAGACCAACCTGCTTCCCAGTCTTTTTACTGATCAACTCCTTCATTTTCTCCACAGCATAAACAGAGCAGGCCCGGAGTTCGACCTCCTCCTCACTGCCTGAGACAATTTCAGTATTTTTCTTGATAATATTATCAAGGGATGAACAATATCTAAGCACTCCAAGCTGCTGAAGGACTGCTGGAACAATATAATCAGCAAATATGGTTATTGAGTTTATGTCTTCAAAATCACCGTATCCTTGACCCTTAAATGCACCCCACAAATCAGCAGCAAAAATTTGAGCTCTTTTATACAAGAAAATCTGGTGGCCTTTGTACACAGTGTGATCGCGGAAGCCTGCAACAGTAAAATAAACAAGATACATATATTATTGCATCTCATTATAGGAAATAATGATCAAATGTAATACGTAAAAGGAAAACTATAGTAAACAATGATACCAGGGAAGTGGCGTGTCATAAGAGCTACGAGTTTTGCAGCAGAGTTGTCGCAGGACTCCACAAGTTTAGATGCCTTTCCCTCAAAGCTCCTCTCGAGCTCAAGCCCAACCTTAACCATGATTGACAGAGCTATTAACTCATCAACAAGCATAAGAGAACACCATTACTTTAATTCACAGCAAATTACGACTTCTGGAACATTAAGAGAGTACACAAAACTACAAAAAAAAAATTCCTGACCTACAGGAACATTAAAAGAGTGCATATAAAACAAATCAAGAATTGTACCTCATGCAATAAGCGCACCCGTTCATCCTCCAAAGGCAACGGCCTTGACCAGTTCAGCATTTTCCTTAATTGAGGACCTATTTTGTAATGAGATTATCTTCAAAAAACTATGCAGGCAAAGGCTACAAGATTTCAAAACTTGAAAACATTTAAGATATTTGCCAAACAATATATATTGCAACTGTGAATTGCTTAACATAAAGACATGCTGAACACAAACATAACCAATGAAGATGTTTTATAGGTAATTAGTTCTATTCTGGGTCTGAGAATTTATAATCCTATGAGTCTTTATTGCTACATCAGTTATGATCCCTTTTATATATCGTTAATCTTATGTGTCTCTATTGCTACATCAATTATAATCCTTTTCCATGTCCTGATTTAACCTTGAGGACGTGGAATAAATTTGCAATAGGAATTTAATTCAGATTTAAGAAAGTGAGTGCCATTTTAGAAATTTTAAACTAGGATTTCTCACAATTTTTTTTCTTGAGATGATGAGCTATTTCAACGAGAAAAGAAGATTTCAACTAAAAATTCAAAAATGATACACGTATTTTAGATCTTGGATTAACTCACTTGTAATAGTTATGCGAGGACTTTAAACTTAATGATGCCAAAGGCACTCACTCCCCTTAGATGTTAGTTAATTGGATTGAAAGGGATTGAATTATCATTAAGGTATTCAAAAGAAAAAGTAAAACTCATTGCATTTTTAAGGGACCACCTTTGTATACAAATTGAGAAACTGTTCAGTGAACATCCTATACATAACCCTCGAGTGCATCAGAGGACACCAAGAGTCTCATGCAACTACTAGAAGGTCTTCCTCGCACGATGGATGGAGTAGGCAAATTAAAAAAGAATCCAAAAGGCAGAGTCTCAAAGAAACCTGCATACCAGTATATTTCTGTAGACGATCAGCATCAAATGCAGATTTGTCACTTTCAAGAGTAACCTTCAATCCAGATGCCAGATGATCATAACTCATCTCCTCGTCTAAAATTAGATGCAAGTAAAGAGTAAATAGGCCAGAGAATATTTTCAAACAACTGAAATAAAAACTTCTATAAGAAGCTTTAATGAAGCCCTGACATCAAGCATCATGAATAGTGTTCTGTATTACAAACTTTCTTGACCAACATAAATGTGCTGGTTCAACAATAAAAAGTTAGAAGATACTACTGACATTTTGCCCAAGTAGAACACTGAAGTTTCCCAACATTTATGTCTATCATGCACCCAGCTCCCGGAAACATAGAGAAAACTATTTCCTTCATTAGTGCTTTTGTCTGAATATCAACAGATAAATTGTTTGATTGGTCCATATGGAATTATTACAGGAAGGAAACAAGCTTATTTACAGATAACCAACAAACATGATCAAAGATATTGCACCATCATGAGGTATGAAAGAAGACAGATAACAGAAATATGAACCACATACCAGGTAAGTTGAATACAATGGAATTAATGAAAACAAGTCAATGTAAGAGCATCAAATGAAAAACTAATAGATGGAAGACCAATAATTTTGCGGGAGTATCATGCCTTGTTCTGCTGGAAAGATAGAATATGATGTCTTGGGAAAAGCATAACACTTTGTGTAAGTAGACAACTTCATTGGAATTACATTCTTTTAACAAACCAAAGCTCAATGGAGTATCAAACTCACATGAAACCAGAAGACATTTCATCTATATTATTATAGGTAGAAAGAAAATAAAAACTTTTTGCATAAATCCAGAAAGAGTCATTCATAAGGAATATTGCTTAAAAACAAATATTGTTAAACCAATTTCACATGTTTAGCATCTGCATAATTTACAAAGCTGTTTAAACTTATTAAGATACCTGGCCAGAAACAGAAATTCAAAGTATCCAAGACCAGCAAGTACTGAACAGTGAGTGGCCCGTTATCAAAATAGTGAATCCCTTCAAAATCCCACTCCACTTTTGGTATTGAGTTCTTCATATTTTCAGCGACCTTCTGAATGCCTGCACATAACACATCCAAAATGTAATCTTATACCATCAAATACAAGCCACCATTAAGCGTGAAACAGAGCATTGCAGATATTTCTAGGCACGCGTTTTTCTGGACAAAGAATAATAATGGATTCATATCTCAGACTCTAACTAATTTGAGATTAAAACATAATCTAATTAATTCAATGCGGAATGGAAATTCATTGGAGTAATGTAATAAAAAAAAGGAGAGAATGCCGAAGGACCTGAGAAATCAACTGTAACATGGGAAGAGTGAGTAGCGACCCAAGCTGTGGTAGACCGAACTTCTTCCATGGCGGCCACCGCAGAAGATTAAAACCCTAGTTGTAGTAGTGATATGAAATGAGAAGCTGTTTTTGCGCCTTCTCAAACTGACCGGAATTTCGCGCACACGTTTCATTAACTGGGTCCCTTGTCTATTTTCACTCCTCTTGTTGGTCACAATTTGCTCATTCTCAGTGGTCCTAAAATAACTAAATTTATTAGTTTTTTTCGTGTGTTCGGAATAGTTGAATGTTCAAAATTTAGTTGAAATATTTTTATATTTATTTTTTATTATTAGAGAATTATATTTTAAATATTTATAATTATACAAAAATAATAAAAAATATAACTTAAATTTTATCTTAAAACATTTTTTTAATATATATTTCTTCTCTCATAAATTAAGTTAAAATGATAAGAAGAGATAATTTTAGTTTATTCATAAAAAAGTTATTCGTGCTCCCGAAAGTACAATTTTAAGATTTTATTATAAATTAAAATAAAATTATTTTCGTATTAATCGAATTAATTTATTTAAATTTTTCAAATATAATTTGAGTAATTATAATTTCTCAACTTCGTTTATATTGATCTCCATAGCATAATAATCAAAGAAACTGATGTCATGTGCAAATTTCAACTAATTTCTTTCTTAATTGAATTTTTCTTGCCTTTTCATTGTTTATGATTAATATATTAATAATTATATCATAAAACAATACAATAAAATTTAATAATCAGTCTCACTCAAATAATAATAATAATTTTTTCTTAAAAGTAGAATTTTAAAGTGTGATAACATAATATTTAAAAAAAAAACTCATAATGAATCAAAATACATAATAAACAATTATGTTAATTATGTATTGTGCTGCAAGTAAGTGCAACATTTGGCTTAGAGAATGCAATAATAACTTGCTTCAGAGAACTTTATGTTCTTGCCTCAAAGGAAATGATTTCTCAGAATCAGTTCAAGAAAGAAAAAAACAAAAAAAAACTGAACAAAACAATCTTGAAATGCAGAGATACATGAAATATAACTCCTCAACATCTATCAAAAGAGAGGGAGGGAGAGAGATGAATTTTATAGAAGTACTTTTTATAAGTTATGTGAATGTCTTATGGGTTTAAATTCATAATTTTTAAGTTAGGGATGTTTATCATTTGTATAAAAATCAATCAAATCAAATTGACTAAAAAAATTAATTTTATCTGGATTGGGTTTGCTGTGGTTTTAATTTTTGAAAAAATTGATAGTATTTGGTTTGGATTTGAATTTGTTCAAAAAAATTTTAAAAATAATCAAATCAAATCAATAAATTATATTCATGTATTTTATAATTGTACATACATAATACATTATTTATAAAAATAATTTTAAAGATCTTACATATGTTTTAATCAGGTTTTATTTTGTAATCTAATTACAAAGTATAAATGCTCGAAACGAAAACATTTATCTTTATTGATTTATATATATAAATATCTAGAATAATTCTTGATGGAATTAGAAATGTCATCATATCTTTCTTCTATTCCAAAATGATGAATTGTGAAACTTTATTCATGGTAAATTGTGTGATTGAAGGTTCTATAATATTGGTCATTCCAACTATTTTTCATTTTCTACGAATTGTTGTCAATTTTTCTCCGTTTTGAATGTGTCATTATTTTTATTTTTGTCTATAATTAATAATTGAATAATTGAACAAAATCAAATTGAAATCAATAATATT
Source organism: Solanum sejunctum (assembly GCA_025642045.1). Classification (NCBI taxonomy): domain Eukaryota; kingdom Viridiplantae; phylum Streptophyta; class Magnoliopsida; order Solanales; family Solanaceae; genus Solanum; species Solanum sejunctum. The sequence goes on along the minus strand of JAOTQJ010000049.1, from coordinate 26,789,822 downwards.
CAAATCAATAAATGTATATTATAAGTGGATTGATTTGAAATTGAAAATTTAAAAATCGATTAAATTGATTTGATCCTGCTTTTGACCAAATAATGGACCCTAATTTGACCCTGAATGTCCATAGTTTAGATATCAAGAATGCTCTATTCTTAACAAAGTCAATTTTATTTGAAGGACTGAAATCTATTCGCACATGAAGAATAATTTTAGATAAGAGTGATAATTGAACGGGTTAAGTTAAATTTGGACGGATTATAATAAGTTAAGTTGGATCTAATTCAACTTTCACTAAATTTTACTTATTTTATTTATTATTTTATAATATTTTAGTATCTGATAATTTTTTTTATTATAATTATTTATAACATATTATTTTTTTTAAAAAGTTCTCTTGAATTAATTTGAGCTGTATCTTAACTCTAATTTTAATAATTTAAAATAGATTGAGCACTTAAGTGAGCCAAAAACTTCAATGGCTTAAGCAGTTGGATGATATTTTGTCAGGCCTAATTTTACCCTAAACCGGTCTTTATGACGTCGTTCCCGTTCCTGCTTCCTCAGCATCCTCTCTCTTCCCTAACTACGTGATCGTTTCAGTTCGCGCGTCTGCTTCTCGTCTTTCGTCCGGTACGCATCAACAGGAAAACGGAACGAACACGGTCGTCCTTCGCCGCGCTGCCGCCGTCAATTCCATCGCAGCTTGGCTCCTCGGCCTGTAGTCGGACACCCTGGCGGGACTGGCTTAGAAGATCGGAAGATGCATTTACCGTCCCGGTGCATCCTTTAATTAAACCTTGGTTACCTCTATTTTCGATGTAATCCTCTCCCAAAAAGTTTTCGGATTACGTAATTTACTTTATCACTGAATTGAACGTTTTTGTGTATTTGCTATTGGTTGTTTAGAGAGCAGGCTGATAGAAAGAAGGTAAAGGTGTTCAGAAGGGGAAAGTTCCGTGAAGCCTTTAAGGGATTTCACACTGCGGATAATGCAAAATGCCTTATCAAAATTCGTTGAAGTTGTAAAGAAGAAAAAAGGTTGGTTGTTCAATTGTCTATTTGCCATTTTACTACTTTGTGATAAGCCTCCATTTTGACATAAGGTATCACGCATCAAAATGCAAGCCTATGCCTTTGTTTTATTCTTACTGGAGGGAATTCCATTAGAAAGTGAAACTAAGGATATTGTTGTTAGAAGAAGATGAACTACCTCTGGATTTGTATTCAAGTGGACAATAGCAATTAAGAGAATACTGGTACCGATCAATAATGAATCACTTTTTACAATTCGACTAAGCTTCCCTCTGTCTCTCTTCTGTAGCTAATGACAAAGCAAATGCCTTAAGTTATAGTAGTCTATGAAAGCATCTTATCTTTGCTGTTCAAGATATTGCTTATGTAAGAAGGAATCGCCACTCTGTGGGAATTGATGACTGTACGAAATATTAATTTTTATTTGGTAGAAATTTGCATTGGAGATTCACACCTTGTTTAGATTATAGCTACCAGATTTTCGTTCTCTTTCCACACCACAGCTTGAGTAATGACAATGGAAGTTTGGTTCATATTCAAATGTTTTTTGGGAGTGTAAACTAGTAAGGAGTCATTTGTTAAGAGATTAGATAAGCTTGATTCTCAATGAACTTGCTATAGTCTCAAAGGTTATGAAAAATGTCGTCAGGAAAAAAACTAAACTATGTGCTGTGCTTTGGAATAATTTGGCTCTTTTCATCTCTTTGGATTGTAGACTAGCTCAAAAAGGTAATTAATGGATAAAAAATAGTAAGGGTGCTTTCCCGGTGGAAATTATATTGGACTGTAACTTTCTTTTCCTAAAAATTCCCTTGAAACCCAACTCATAGTTTAAAGTAAAACCACTTCTACTCCTCTATGATAGAAGTCTCAAACTATTGGTAATTAACGTTATTCATCATTTATTTCTGGAAAGGATAAGGGCCTAAAATGCCCCTTAACTATTTGAATTGTTACAAAACTACCTTCCGTCTATCTTTTGCCCCCCAAATACCCTGACGTTAATCTTTTGGCTCAAAATACTCTTCTCTCTAACAACCCACACTCATAAGGTGGATGGAGGAAAATGTTGAACCAAATCTCAGTTTAAAGGCATTTTAAGCCTTCTTTATTAAAATAGTTTGAAATAACTTAATATATGATTTCATACGATTGGGCTGATTTTGAGTTTTTTAACAAATTTTTGAGCCAAAAGGTTGACACCATGTGTATTTGAAGGCCAAAAGGTGGATGAAGGTAGTTTTGTACCAATTCAAATAATTGAGGGATATTTTAGACCTTCCTTGAATTATGGTCATTGTCTCGTCCCTTGCTTAATTCATAGAAATGGAGAGATCGATAAGAGGTCACATAACATATTGGTACGTGTGGATGAAATAGAGGCTTGCTTATGGCGTTTTGTACCATAAAAATGAACCAGTAATACTTAAATGTAAGTTCTACCCAGTGATTGTCAGGCTAACTATGTTTTATAAGAGTGTTGGCTAGTTGGAAACTCTTGTATTAAGAAGATGAGAGTTGTGGAAATGAGAATGATGAGGTAGATGTGTGAGTATGATGATAGAGATGAGATTATGAATGAGATCTCTGGGACAAGGTGAGATTGGTCTTCTGACAAGATGAGGGAAGCGAGGTTGAGATGATTCGTTCATGTGAAGAGAAGATGCGTATATGCCTAGTGAGGAGGATAATGGTGGGTTTAAGAAGATATATATAAAGAAATATTTGAGGGAGGAAATTAGACAATACATGCATCTTTAGCTTAGGAAGGACATGGCCTTAAGTAAGAGGATATGAAGGTCTAGAATTAGGGTAGAAGGATACTTGACAGCTGAGAGTTGTCTCACTTTACTGCAGGATAGGCTCTTGGTTCACCGTACATGTTTCTACCTACTGACCATTAGCGTAGTACTAGTTATGTAATTTCTTGTCCTTCGATTTATGTTACAACTTGCCGTTTCTTTGTTTCCGTTATTGCATTATTTTAATGTTGTTATTGTGTTTTTATGAATGCTATGTAATGATTCTCTATTACTCCATCTCATTTTATATGAATTAGTTTGACTTGGCGCGAGGTTTAAGAAAGAAAGAAAGACTTTTGAAATATGTGGTCTAAAGTAAGCGAGAGATGTTTGTATGGTTATAAATCATTTCATTAGGAGTAAAATAAATATTTTAAAATTAAAATTATTATTGAATATAAAAATATGCCATTCTTTTTTAGACTAGCTGAAAAAGAACGTGAGTTCTATAAATTGGGACATAGGGCGTATTTGTTATGTCTTATTTACTTATGTATTTTATTTCTTTTTAAAACCTGTTTTGATATGTATAAGTTGATAAGTCTTCTGGTAGTAACCCCTTTGCTTCACCCAAGGTAAGGGGTAACGTCTGCGTACATTATACGCTCCACCAGGTCCTACCAGTGGGATTACATTGGATATGGTGCTGTTGTTTTTGGCTCACTCCTTGCTTTTGAAAAGGTATGCAAAGGCATATCTTTGTTACCCTCTGAGAGAAGTTAAATTGGTGTAGATAGAAAAGAGTCTCTTCTATTGATTACATCTTGTTTTAAAGGTTTTACTTTTGATTTGGTTCCACATATTTGAGACAATTTGATTTGGAAAATACATACTGAACACGATACTGTGATTCTATCTTTCAATTTTCAACAGTGAATCATGACGCTAATCAATGAAAAGGCATGAGGTAATCATGATCAGTTGTGTAAGTTTAGTTGGTTTGAATCCACATATGTGAGGTGAGTTTGACTTTAAATAGCTCAAATAATATGACACCTTTCAATTGGATAATCTACATAATTCACTGTTGAGAAAGAGAGTAGCTTGTTACAGTTGATGCAATACAATATGACACATCTTGAAACAATATGTAACAACCATCCAAAAAGTGTTCTGTATATTTGGAGTTCCAAAATCATTGAACTTAAATAAGAATACAAACTTGAAGGTCTCTTTGATTATTCAAGTTCAGGAAGCTGAATCTTTCGTGTATAGTGATCTCTCATGTGATCTCCCCTGCAAAATGGAAGTCTACCTCAATTAAAACATACCGAATGTAAACACACTAGTGGCCAGGTGTAGGAGAATAGATTGTACGCCAACTTTACCCCTGTCTCATAGAGATAAAGAGGTTGTTTTTAATAGACTCACAACTTCAATAAAGCTTTTCCAAACAGTTTTAAAAGGGCAAAATTCTATTATTTTGTCAAATTGGCTGCGCAATTATTAAATATACTTAGTTTATGTATATGATACAGATGCTTTTGCATATGAGATTTCTGATTCTATTAGTCAGTGAAAGGACCAACGAGATCAGATTACAAGGGTAGATGCATGGGCTGTATGTTTGCGTTTACATGGCATGCTTTTGTCTGAGGTTCTTTCCTGTTAAATGAAAACAGATACTTGGTATCACATCCTCTGAAATATCTCTCTGTGGAAATGAAGAGAACGACAGATTTAGTGTTCATGCAAGTACCAACTGGAATTAGATCATTATCTTGCAGCCATCTTGCTGGTTTGTTGTGGAATCTCATGATGAATTGGAACTCCTCTTGCTTTGCCCAAAAATATCCTTCTCAACAAACAATTAAATGTTTTTCTCCTTGGATTAGACATAGCACGAAACCATGGTCAGTTTAGTTTGAATTCATTGTGAGGAGGTATGCAAATCACTTCCTTTGTTTATTCTGATTCTTTGCCATGTACCCATTATTTACAACAAATTTTAATGTGATGAAAAATAAACTGCAATCACAAATTTTATTGATATTTGTGAATCCATTTTGTTCCTCTTTTGGTTCTTCTCTTTGAATTTTCTTTGTGATTCGAGGGCATGCTTGATCGCTAGGAACGTCAGGTGGCAACTTTGATAAAGGCAGTATTTGATGCCTTACCCCCTTTTCGGATGGCTGTTAGCCGTTGTTACTTAAATTTCATTGTATCATATCATTAAGTACATCATTAGATAACGATAACAAGATCCATTTTGTGTGACGAGTGATTTGGTATAATTGCGTCGCTACTTTAATACCACCTTCTCATTTTTTTACTGTATTTGTTATTATACAATTCTATTTTATCATTTACCCTGTCGATAACTCTATCACATATCCTATAATTTGTTATACGTTTATCATTCAGATTATAGATGTATGACATTATATAACAACGCAGAATAGTGCAAACTATCCAAAAATTATATTGATTGAAACAATATAATACAATACGATACAATATGAAACAATACATAAAAACCATCCAAACAAGTGTTAATCTCCTGGAGTTCATGAGAATTTTAGATGTCTAGTCAAGGGTATATGTTATCTTTTAGGCTTGGGTCATCTACTCATCTATGGTCCCTTAAAGTTTTAAACATAATTTACTTAAGACACTTGAATCTAGACTTGTACCTATTGAACAAGTCTATCCTTTGGAACTTGAACCATTTAAACAGTTTTTGCGTACATGGCACAGTGTTTGTGATACACATTGGATGAGCGCATAGGTATTTTGTTAGTCATTTTTGAGATTTTTTTTTCCTTCTCCTTCCTCATCTTTGTGCCATCACTACCTTCACTACAGTCACCAGTTTGTTGCCGCCACCTTTCTTCTTCTTTTTTCTCCGGACGCTTAGCCTTCTCTATCCCGTTGTGTTGTTTTTTGACCTCACTGTTATTAGGATTACTAGCTTCGCCACCACAACTGTTATTATTTCGGCCATCATCGTCATTTGGCTGCCTTCCGGCATTTTTGCCACCATTTTTAGCAGATCTCTGCTTCAATTTCAATTTTTTCCGTCATTTTTTTCATTACCATCAGCCTTCTTACCACCACTATTTCTGCCTATGTTAATCTGTACATGAATGTTTCCACCATGACTACAATTGCCATTGTTACCATCTTTTTCACCATGTTAATACATACGGGTCTTAAAGTTCAAAATTAATCTTTTTGTTGTTAATGCTGTGTTTTGATGTTAAATTGATGTAGATATTTTTGAATGTATGGACTTCTAGTTGGGTTTTGTTCCTCATTGTTGGAGTTTGGTGTGTATGAAGAAGAACGAACAGAAAAAGAGGGAATAAGATGATGTGTTGTATGCTAAGATAGCAGGTGAAGTGTTTGAGGAGAGTGGGTGAGTTACATATTTTTCATATTTTTGTTTCACTTAGAAACGTTTTTTGTTAAAAAAAATTCTATAATACATTTTAAAATATTTTTTTGGACCCAAAAATTTGTCTTATTTCCATGTCATCGCTAGCGTCTCTCACTCATTTTATATTTTTTGGTGATTGTTGAAAAAGTGTAGATGACACAAATTCGAAGGTGTAGAGGGGTTCAATAGAGTCTTATGAAATTTTGATGCGTGCACCATCTTAAAAATTTGATTGACTAAATGTAAGAGAATTTAGTGTTACCAGCGTCCTACATTTCTTGATTTGTCAGGCATTATCTTAATTAAATGAACAAGCTTGTTACAAGAATTTGGTCCCCAAGTATTTCTGTTAGATTTTGGTTATGGTCTTGCACTTGTGAAAATAAGAGGGCTATTAGTTTGTAGGCCGAAGGGAAGTTGGACTAAGATGTTAGAGGTATGAGAATGAGAAACCATTTGCAATCTGAACAGGTCCAAACCCAACGAAGGTAAATGGGCCAAGAAATTTGGATGAGCTGTTGTGTGAGTCACTGGAGCTATGTCTGGCTAAGAAGTAGATCTGCCTATGGATAGAATAGACTAGTAGGTTTCTGGTTTGTAGCTGGGGCTCTTGCAGTGCCATGTGATGCAGCCCACAATTCTGGGGCCTTTTGTTGCTTTGGGCAGTGTTCCTACTTCTCATGGCTCAAGGTAAGAAATACTAAGATACTACTCCATATAGAGACAGACAATGATTTCTGATGTATGGAGTGGTCACAGATCACAATCCACGCCCTAAAACCAGGAAAAAAGAAGACACTATGCAAATTGGGGTCTTCTTTTTTCTGGATTTTTTGTTGGTACCTTTTCTTAGTGCAACCATCATCGAAAGATGCAACTAGAGTCTTACTATTGATGATGATTCAATAGTGTTATCAACCTCCAGCTTATCCAAAAAAAATGTCTGTGTCAGTAGGCTACGAGTTGCTTGGACAAGACTTCACGACTGATTTTGTTTTTAATAAGTAGTAGAAAGATTTGATTGAAATTGATAATATGTTTGAATGGGTTGAAATAAAAGATGTGTTGGGTCAATGACTTATTCAAACTTATTTTGGGTTTAAATGGGGTAAATTGAATTGACTCAGTCAGTCCAATTTGACATGTTTACTCGTAGCAATTTTAATATATTATTATTTATCATTTATTATTATATTTTAAATTTCAACTAAAAGAAATTTAAAAGTAAAATTGAGATAGAAATTCTACGAGATATCAAACAAATAATAATTGAACTTTCAATATTGTAACATACATTATATTAATATAAATGAAAATGTTATGCGAATTAAAATTGAAGATTAAATTAGACTTAATTGATGATTCTATTAAAATGAATTAACGCTTAAATAAATTGAGATTGATTCAATTCAAAATTATTTAAATGCAATTCATAAAATTCTAAACTAATTAAGTTGGTTACGTATATTTAAATTTATTTTGACATTCTTAAATATGATATATGCAGTCCCGCAAGTTTCCATTACTTTTTATTCAAGGAGCGGTCACTAAACTTATGGAAATATCCTATTTAAGTTATTTTTGTTATATTTAGGACAATAAACTATCTTATCAAAGTAATTTTTATATTTACAATAAAGGACAACAAGGTTACTTAACTATTGCAATTTTTTATGCAGAAAATACAAGGCATATTTAAGAGAATACATCATATTAAAACTATGTTGTTTTAATTATTACATTTATTTACCATGTGATTTTTTTTATAGTATGACCAATCACGTATGTAGACTCTTAAATTTGTCCCTAAGTTTTATTTTGATACTTCAATCCAAATTTAATCTATTTTAATCCTTCAACTTCAATTTTCATGTTTCATTTTGACTCTTCTATCCAAGGAATCAATAAAATAAATCGTGTGTACTTTACATGTCATTGACAATGCACAAAGTTAATTAAAAATATATATACAATTTCTTTAACTTGTTCTTATTTTTTATTTTGATACTTTATTTTACCTTTGTTCAATTTTAACATTTCAATTTTATTTTTTGTATATTATTTAAACACAATTACTAATTTTTTAATTTTTATATTTGTTTTTTTATTTTTTATTTTAATATTGATATTTATCCATTAGTTTTTAAAAAGTTTCTTAAAGAATTAACAGATAAATTAAGTTGAAAAATATCTTTGAAAAAAATGAAAATATATTTTCATAAATTCAGTGACCATTGGAGGAATTAATTCCGAGGGTCAGCTCCAGGAGTTGATGTGTGAAAGTGGCAAAAGGACTCAATAATTCTGATTCTTTTTGTTTCGAGGAAAAACAGAATACTGTTTGAGTAGACATGGCCGAATTTGTTGAAAATTTACGTAGGTTTGCCAACTGAATCATTTGCTAAAAGAACGCCACACATCGACTGCTGTCGATATCTGGCATTCTCTTTGAGTTTCTATCTAGATTTCTGAAGTTATGATAGTAGATAATTTACTTTCGATATTCAATAAAATATTCAGTGAAACCTTATAAATAGAGTTTCGAGAGAATAGAGTGTATGTAAATTTTACTAGTATCTCATGAAGATAAAGAAGCTATTCTTGAAAGATTTTTGGCTGAAATTTTACTAGTATCAAAAAATATTAACAAAAAATAAAACTATAATGGCAAGAATGACAAACCTTAAATCGTCACATGGCAAGACAACTTCCTATCTTTACTAGGCTTTTAACCTAATATGCAATTTTTGCATTTTTTAATCTAAAGTCATATTCTCGATGATATAACTTTAGATAGAAAAATCATGTCACTCGGAACAATAAAAAAAATCTCAAAATTAATAATAATATAATATTATTATTGATTAAAAGAATTATCTAGATAGCATTGTGTTTAACAAGATTGTTAGACTAAACATTAGTCATCCAGTAGTGGTATTAATGAAATAAATATTGATTTAATTCTCATTGTATTTTATATTAGTTAAAACAAAACGGTTAAGAATTACGATCGGCTTGTTATTGGCCTTTATTTTATGCATGTATTGACCAAAATTTATGGAGCTTTCAACTTTTTAACAACTTGTGCTAACAAACAAAGCTAACGCAATATTGCAAAGCCGACACCATCCTATTTCTATCAATTTTCATTTCATGTAGTTATTTCAGTTGGTTTTAGTTGTAAGCTATATTTAATAAACAAGTTTAATAATCATGATAAACGACACACATATTTCTGCTAAAAAAGGCCGGGGCAAAAGTAATTTTTTAATTTTAATTTTAATCTTTGTTGTTATTATATTCACATGAAAATCGTAGATAAAAGAAAAAAAATCATGAATTGAGTCATTGGGCGGTCACTTGATTGCACATAAATCAATTCGACGAAAAATAAGAATGATTTTCTTCCAAATATAATTATAAACATGGACAAATAAATTATTGAGAAATTATTTCTAATTTTAGGAACGAAATGGTAGGAAAAAGAAGTTCCTTCTAATTAATTTAGACATTTGGTATCTAATCAGATTTCTATTTCTCCTTTGGTTCCATGCGTCTTTACAAACCCTACCCCACCTCCTATTATTAGCCTATCCCAAATCCCACTTTGTCACTTCACACTTTTACACATGGCATATAATAATATACCATATATTACTTATTGATTAGAATCTCTCTTAACCCTTTTTTATTTAATGAAATTATTTAAGTTTTCGTAAAAATTCCATCAATTTTTTAAAAATTATTTGAAGTTTGAGACTGTCAAAACTGAAATTCACATGCAAATTTTAGACCCGTATATTTAAAGTTAGTAACTTTCAAGCACTAGTTCCTCGTGCGATTTTCATAAAAATCAATCAAAGGGTTCCTTCTTTTGCTAGAAAACGTTTAGCCTGCTATAAAACTATCGAGCAGGGATAAAAATACGATAAACAGATATATAATTTCGAGTGTGATCAAACAATCAAAAATCAAATAATGACAAAGCAACATATCGGAAAAAACTGAAGAATAAAAATGAGAGTCTTTTGGTAGATATTGATGCTGATTTTTCAATTTTAATCATGTAAGTCTGAAATCAATTTGAGTGGTCATTAAATCAACTATTTGTGCACTAACCCTTTGATTCTTGGCTTTGAACTCAATTAATATATATGAAAAGTTAAAAAGAACATCATTGGCATATATGAAATTAGGATAAGAATAAAAGAATGGACCTAGAATCAGATATTCTAGGGAATAATTGTCAGTTGAATGTGCAATATTAAAAGGTGAATATAATTTTTGGACATGAATCTCCATCAATCTTTCATTAATATATGGTGGGAGAAGATAGGTTGCATGATAGACAAGTAAAATGTTAAATGAAATAGACATGTCATTAAGATGAAAATGAAAAGAGACAAAAGGGAATGTGAGATTAAATGGGATCTTTCACTTTACTTGAATAGACATAGCATTCATTATATATTACACACATATTAATATTAATATTATGTGTATAAATAATTCTTTTTGACAATGATAGGTCCATTACTCTCAAAGTAAACTGGTTCTGCAAGCTTTTTAATATTCCGAATTTAATCTCCATCGTTTAATAAACTTTATATTAGATTGTATGGGTCCCATGTATGCTTAGCTTAAGATAAACTTCCCTTTTTTCAAAATGCAAATTCCTTCAAATCAAATTCTCCATCTCAAGATATTGTTCCAAAGAGAAAGGATCTGAAACTATATGTCATGACGTTTTATTTGTTATACAGTAGTCAAAATTACCTACATATTTAAAAGTCAATGGTTGATTTTTTTTTTTTTTTTTTTGTCTAACAATGTTTTTGATATTTTATTAATTTACTGTACAAACTGTAAAATGAAAAACATTCCATTATACAGAAGTGTGAAGAAGAGGTAGATAGCGGTAGGACTAGGGTTCATAAAAATATTTTATGCATTTTTTAATTTAATTTTTTGACATAGCTACTTCACTGTTATAAATTATTACTTCGACGATTTTATAATATTATTTTTAATAAATAAATTTTTTAATTTCTTTAATTATAATTTTACTACATCAGTCTAATCAATTAGTCTAAGTCATGAAAATATTAAAATTAGGATAAAATAAACACAAATATAATAATTAATGACTTAAAATTTTAAAAAATATATTAAAAAAATCAATTAGCGTTACAAAAATCGAGACAAAACGTGAAATACTAATCACTAGCAATGAAACTTATTTTACTTCCATCAAGATCGTCCATTTTTTCTAAGGAATGTATTTTTAAAAAGGAAATTTAAAATAATTTAATCAATCAATCAAATGGGAGAAAATGAAGAAATATTTTTCCCCTTACCAAACACACCCTATTAAATTTTTATTTATTATCCTGCAAATTATATATATGCTTTCAGAAAATAGCTTCTTTACTTCTATGAGATAGTGGTAAGGTGTTCGTACATTCTAACCTGCCCATACCTGACTTGTGAGATATATTATGTATATGACATGATGGATATAAATTATAATAATAAATTTAAAGGTAGGTATAAAATGACAGATGAATAAGAGAAAGGGATGTTATGAATTTGTTCTTATCCTCTGAGAAAAAGTCTTTTACACCAAAGAGAGAGAGATTCAAGGGTATGGAGGACTAATTATCTACTATGTGAGCATGCTTCTGTTTCAGTAATCTTTTTTTTTTTGGTTTTGTTTTTTTGCACCTTATCATACCCCTCTTTCAGAAATTCACGACACAATGACTTATCTATATCCCAAGAGATGAGGTTTCATAATTTATATAGATAGAGATTATTTATTTATTTATTAAAAATTACCCATTTCTCTTTGATTTATCTGATGCTAGGGTCGTATATTTTATGTAACTGTTTACACTCTAGTTACTAGGTGTACTGAGTGTCAAAATTTCTCATATCGACTTTTAATAGTGATACAATCTCTTCACATAATTAAACAGTTTTTACTTCATGAGTTATTTTTTCAAATTGAGCTAGGACCTAGATACATCAATTATTTCTTGTGATGATAGCATTGCAGGCAAAGGTATATATCTTATTGAGCATGCAGTTAAATAAAGGAAAAATTACTTAAATATATAACTTATTTTATCATATTTTTCAAAAAAATTTATTATTTGAAAAAAAATAAAGAAAAATCCTTATTTTCTTCTATGCTCGGATATATCACTCTTTTCCGATGTATGATAATATCATGTATTAGAATATGTGTGTCTTGTATCAACAAAGATAATGTATTGGGATGTTGAGCGATATATCGAGATAGATGTGTCTTGTATTAATAAAGTTAATGTGTCAGAATATCATGTATCGAGACGTTGAATGATGTATCCAAAATTGTCACGTGATGTTTTGGGATGTATCATAAATCCTTAAAGTTTAAGTAATTTTGTAATTTAGAAAAAATTTTAAAATAGTAAATAATTAACTCTTAACACTATAAAATTTATAAAAATTACCATAAATAAATAGTGTCAACAAAGCATCCCCAGAGCCCTATAGGTCATAAATTCCTAAAATTAAGAAAATCAGAAATCACAGCTTGCTTCCAACTTAAACGTTAATCATCCGTATCATTTCTAATATTCTAGACTCAATTCTAACATTATTGAATACTCAAAAAATTATGAACACGCTCAATCATATATATGTAATTATTTGAATAAGTCCATGTTACAATGCAATGCAAGTATAAAATGTCCAAGGATTGGAATAAGTAGCCATTTATATTAGGTAAAGTAATATACATCGTTAGGGTGAGAATTTTTTGACACTATCCAATGACAAGTGCAATCAAACCTTCTTAAAATATACTTATGATTTAGAATTTAGGAATAAAACATGTTATCTGCTATAATAAGTTTGAGTGAAATTTGTTTTCCATAGGAGGATATTAGTTAAACTAAACTATGGACACATGTCACATGCAATGGGTATCCAAAATGCTCCCTTGTCTCCCCTTTAATCTCGTTTAAAATGTATGATCCTGCATTTATGCTAGGGTTTGTAGAATTGTCAAGGGACATATCCAGCAACTAAACCCTTGTTAATATATATTGTTTGTAGCTTTTAATTAGGATAAATCTTAGTCAAACACATAGATGCATGCATATATGTATATAACTATGAAACACTCAAATCTTGTTCATTTAATGATTCACTAATTTTAACACAACTGTTCCTTCAAAGACACCTAGCTGGCATTTGAACCTCACATGCATGTAGTCAAATTTTTATTTGTAAGGAATTTAGATTAATTAGGGCGTTGTCATGTTTGTTTAGCTTGTTTAATCACTCTATCAACAATCTTTTGTATAATATTATTCGATCCCAATTTCAAGCCACATTGAGTCGACACGATTATACTTTATAGGGATATATAAGGAGAGACAAGAGACGGCCCTGTAAAGTGTGAACATGGCTAAAATCATGATAAATTAAATCAAAGGCCATATTGAGGATAGCTAGGAATATAGATGATTGCTAGATGAAGTACAATGTACAAAGAAACGAATGGTAGTGATCAACTATATATTGCAATTATACACTTCGATGGCTCATCTGTCACTGTACACATGAATTGTCATTTCGCTTGAGAGACACAAACCTAATTGGACATGAGAGATTCTGAATTTAAATAATATTACGACCATTCTTGTCAAAAATAGATATTCACGTGTTTCATTATTAAAAATAATAATACAATTATATCTCAAGGTCGTCGGTTCACTACTAAGACAATTTATAAAAGTCATGTCAGATATAATAGCTAAAGCTTTCCTTAGGAGAATTCTTTCGCCTCGACCACTTGACAAATAGATTTGGAGAATCAAATCAATGGTCTTATAATTTCAATCTGATTAGAGAAACTTCTTTTAAATAGTTTACGTATTACTTTAGGAGTTGTATGAAATCAAATGAATTAATAACATAAATCATATAATTTTTTAAAATTTAAATTTTTAAATGAAACGATCGCATATTTTACACCAGAGCGATGATGAGTGAGGGGAAAGGGGACATGGTGCACAATCTTGGGGATTTGGCTAAGCCAAGGCCCTCACCTTAGTGTCGGACACTAGGCGTACAAGTGCCCAAAAGCAAACAAAAGTTTACTGTAAATTAAAACTATATAATAATATAAATGTAGAAATGACAGGTTATTGTCTATGACTGATTTTGGTGTTACAAATAATGTAATGTATATTAATTTTAATGTATAGCTAATTCCAAAGTAGAAACAAACTCCTTATTATATCCAATTGTCTTATGTTTCCTCTTCCTAGCTACCCCGACACAGTAAGCTGTACAGCACCTATCTCATAGACATTGCCTGCTCTAAATTAACTCTTTCAAAATTTTATATACACCTTGTAAATCAGTTTAATTAATAATATAATTATGCCATAACTATAATGTCTATGACTGATTTGACTTCTCATTACATCTATAATTAAGAGGGTTTATATTTATTTTCTTTATGACTCAAACCATTATTGCATCTTCTGCTGATGTGTTTTATACCACAAAAGTCATATATATACATTTCTATTTACTTATAAATGGTATATATTCTAATAAAAAGCCTGATAGTAAGAATTTATTTTCAACGTTTCTTCAAAGTATCTCTATTTTATGACGATTATACATGGGATTTGTTCTAATTGTTTTTTTACTTTAAAAAAAATGTTTTTTTACTTTCACTTTGTTGCATTACACCCATGAAATTTTTTTGCAGCGAAAAAATTTAATCAGAAAAAAAACAGAAAATGTTAAAATGCAAAAACACGTGTCAAAATTGATGTGCATAGTATTGTCACATCATCATAAAGTTAATATCTATGTGACATCATTTAAATAAAAAAATAATCTTTTTCAATCAAACTTGCAGTATGATTGATTGGTTTTTAAAAAGTGGCTTGTAAATTAAAAGTTAAGTGGAATAAATTGGAGATATTTAATTTTGATTTTTGGCTTTTGGCTTTTAAATTTTTATTTTATTTTTTGTCTAAAAAATATTTTCAATTAATTTTTATTGTTTTCAGACATTTCAAAAATTAAAAAATAATTTAAAAAGCAAAAGTCAAAAGCTATGTAAAAAATATCAATTCAAACAATCACTTAATAATCGATGTTTTTCATTAGTAATCAAAGGGATTATATGAAGTGTCTTGCGGATAATAGACAATTAGTAGAGTTGCTAAGTGACAATTAAGGGACAGAATTTAGCATTTTCCAACCTTTTTTCCCTTCTGATTTCCAACAAACATATATCAGTTGAATAGCTTTTCTTCTTTGTCACAAGAAGAATTACTTTTAATTTATAATGTAGGTATAATAAATTAAAAAATTGGATCACCATCTGCAAAATTAACATAAGATTTAGGTTAAGCGTTAAAACCGAATGGGGAAGTAGAGTAAAATAAAGCAAATTTGAAGTATTTCATTTCGTAGACTCTCTTTCTCTCATACTAATTGTCTACCTTGCTAAAAACTAGTTGTCTCAATTAACAAAACCCAAAAGAGGATTAACTAAAAAAATTATTTTACCCATATAATCAATTCTTCTTGAAAGTAGAAACAAATTTATAAGGTTTCAAAATAACTTTTTTAAGAGGTAAATAAGTAAAAATATCCTTCTTTTTGTGATTTTTAAGAAATATGATTAAAAAAACTAAACAGAGAAAATATTACTTCCTTCTCCTTTTTTTAGTTATTATATTACGTTTTTCAAAAGTCAATTCAACTAATTTAAAAACTAAATTAGATTATATTAATTTGATATTTTAAAATATAAAGTAAATACAAAAATCACATAAAAAGTATTGTTAATTCTAACTTTTTTCATACTAATATGATTAACAATATATTTTAAAATAGTAATAAAATTGTATATAATTTAACAATAAAAATAAAAATTATAACAATAAAAAAACAAAGGGAATAATTACATAGTACTTCCTCCGCCATCTTTATAACTTATCCATTATAATATTTTGAAATATCCAACAATACTTATCTAATTTATGAAATTAAAAAATTATTTTATAAATAATTTTTAATTTATTCTTATTATTAATTATAATTATTT